>QARZ01040331.1:47866-76745 GCA_013407115.1 Glycine latifolia | reverse complement strand
ATCAAGAGATACCTATTCTATTCCAAGGGTTTTATCCAGTTACTCATATATTAATAATGATATCGAGACAGAATATGAAACAAGATAAAGAGCGCTTATAATTTATTTATGACAATATTGAAAAGTACATGTATGTCCTAATCTAATGGAAAGATTGTCTCTAGGACATCCATATACTAACATATCATGCTAAGAAGGTGCGACAGCGGTAGTGAGAATTCGAGAAGTGAAGAGTGAAGACCAATGAAGTGAAGTTAGGGTTTAATATATATACAAGATATTTATGTATTTTAAAAATAGGTGCGGGGGCAGGGCGGATACCTACATTACCAAAACCGCCCCCGCCGCCGAATTCAACAAGCAGGGAAAAATCGAATCTGAACCCAAAACCGCTCAACTCGGTTTTTCCCATCAAAATCAGGTCGGGTGCGGACGATTGCGGGCGGGTGCGGGTGAAGTTGCCATGCCTACTCCTTACTTTTTACAAAACATCATTTTGACACTTTAGAAGGTGCTCAACTCCAACAAAAGGCTAAACAAACACACGTTTAGTAGATTTTTGAATTTTAAATAATGAACATGAAAACAAGGATGAACACACACACGAAACCAAGAGGGGGGTAAATTAGTTTAAACTTCATACTTTTAAAAATTTGAGCAATCCAAAGCAGAATTTAGATCGTATCACAAATATTGCTTGGTAAAAACCATAATTTTTAATCAATCAAGACTCACCCTTCACATTATACAATTTCAGAAGCTTTTTCTATTGATCTTGAAAGAAATAAACCACAAAACAAGTTAGATATGGATAACAAGATTCAGAAACAAGTTTAACACAAGATCTATACTGGTTCACCCCTCAAAAGAGAAGCTACATCCATTGTCTTCTAATCAAAATCAGATTGGAGTTCTACTAAATCAAATCTGTTCTTTACAAGCTATTACAAGTGATTACCTTTATCAAACCTAGATAAAGAACCTAAAACCTGACACCCTATTAGACTTCTAATCACAAATAATTTGAGAACCCTAGTCAGTTCTTTACCCCTAGAGAACACTACTCTAGAAATCTTGAAAGAAAACTATTTGATCTTAGCCTTACAACAATTTAAAACACACAAAACAATTTACTAGAAAGATTTAAGAGAGATACAACCTATGATCCTCAGCGGATGAATGAATGAATGAATGTTACCAATCAATTCCAGGTTGCATGTATGCTAATGAACAAAATCAGCTCTCTTGAAGTTCTTTTGAAGAATCTTGTCTTAACACATCATCATCAATGAAGCATGAGATCTTTTGATTTCAAACAAGAAATGTATCACTCAGAAAATCAATTTCTTGAACCTTTGAAAGCTTAGAAAGTATTGGGTAATTCGTAAACTCTGATTGTATCAATCCTTACAAAAGCACAGACCCAATAGCTTTAAATAGAAAACAAATATAACAGAACGTAATCGATTAATACGTAAGTGTAATCGATTATTTTACATAGAGTAATTGATTAATATACCAGGTAATCGATTAAAATGTTCTTGAGACAATCTGGAAAACTTTCATAAATAATGTAATCGATTAAACCATGATGTAATCAATTAAATCAGTCTGTCTCAGATATGTAATAAGCCTTTGTAATCGATTACAGATGAGTGGTAATCGATTAAGGTAGTCATGCTATGATTTGTAATAAGTTTGGGTAATCGATTACAGTGAGTGGTAATCGATTAAGTCAGTGAGGCATGTTCTTCATTTTGTGTTATGTAATCGATTACGATTTACTTGTAATCGATTAAAATGTTTTTCATGGCTTTTCGTGAAATAACACAAGCTGGTAATCAATTACTTATTGCCTATAATCGATTAAGGCGGTGCACATTCTGATTTTGCAAAACCTAAGCCATGAGAAACTCTTTTTCAAATGCAACATGTAATCTCATATGCTTTTCTTAAAACATGAATGCATGTATATGATTATGCTTATGTAATGCAAGGATCACAAGGCAAGCTTCTTGAACAACTAGACAAATTACAAATGTCTTCAATTTGATTGTCATGTAAAAAGCTAAAATTCTAAAGCAACAACTTCATCCTTGCCTTGATCTTCTTCCAGCTCCCCCTATATCCAACAGAACAAATTTAATTAACAAATTGGTATATTTAAAAAATTGAAAAGGAGTAAGTTTAATCAATAAAATGATTTTTAAAATTCCAAAATTGGGTAGTTTTGAATTCTAGTGAAAGAAAACAATAAGAAAAAAATTAGTAAAATTAAAATTTGTTTTCTTAAAAATGAAGACAAATAATTAAAACTGAACTCCTTTCATTTTTTTAAATAGGGGAAAATAATTTAAAAAATTGATTAAGAAATAGAAAAAATATTAAGTAGGTTGAAAACAAAAATTGGAAGTTTTAATTAAAATCTATTAGGATTTTCTTAGGTATGGCAACAGGGCGGTCAGGGGCATTTTATAATTGAAATATAACATTCTTTAGTTATTTTATAAAGCTTTTTACTCCAAATCAACAAATATAATGTGTAATGCATTTTAGATGGACCATGTGAGAATAAACATGGGTATTATAATCTCCTTGCTTGCTGCGTAACTAAAGAAAGATCTTAAAACATTGGAAACATATGCATATAATCATAACAGAGGATAAACAAATTGATGTATAAGAAAATCTTTTGAGAAAACATTGGAAACATATGCATTGGAAGACATGTGTGGATTACACCATATACTAAAAAAAACTATATAGTTAAGAATTGGAAAAAGTAAGGATGTAGGAAATACACTAACATTGGTTAAACAAAATCTTCATTATTAAAAAAAATCATTGTATCAACCTCATCGTTATCATGATAATAAGACAGCACAACATCAAGTGAGCATAGAACTTTAAAATGTTAGCAAGACTGCCTAAGAATTAAAAGAGTTAAATTTATGTCCTATGAGAACGACCAACAAACAAATAGTAGTTCAAATTATATTTTAATATACACTCAAAAATTAAAAACATGAACCAAATTGATAGAAAGAAATAATAGCATTGATTAAAGCCTGCTTGAACAAGAAAATTAGATATAGTCAAGCACAAATCCTGGTTTTGTCATTGCAGCCTATGCATGGATTTGATAGCACATGGACTTGCCTCCTCCAATTGGCATAAGGCAAACACAATTTTTTCCTACAACCAAAAACAAAAACATCCCAAAATTAAATGAAAAATTCCAACATAAAATTCCATTTTTAAAGCAAATAGTTACTTCTCTTTTCTTAATGCAACGAACATGATCGCTAAATTGAAATTGTTATTTCACAATACTCATCCACAGTTCTCTAAGGCACCAATAACTATAAAGCACAAAGTGTACCACCATTCAAGATATGAAAAATACATGTGGTCATTTATGTAGGATTCCTATACATGTGTCAACCTTTCATGTCAGTCCTGTTACAGGAGTATAAACATCTACCCTCAACAACAGAATCGATTGGGCCAACAGGTTATCTTTAGCGCTTATTTATTCAAATGTTATTGATAATGTTGCAACCACCTTTTTAAATGATAGGTACTTAATTATCCGTAAGCCTTAAATTATATATAATCCACCAGATTATCTATAAGTGATTATCTATAAGCCTTAGCTTAACTATTAGTTATTATCTACAAGCTACAAATTATCTATAAAATACATATTATCTATAACCTGCAATTATTTGTTAGCCTTTATCCATCTTAATTATCTACTAGGTGTAACAACCCGGATTATAAGTTGCTAATCTGGACATTTATGTGTGTGTTGTACTAATTAAATTACGTGTTATGTTGATTGATTAATTGTTTTATTTATAACTTGCTGTTTGAGTGCTTTTGTCTTGGTATGCATGCTTGATGGGTATTGGACGTAAGTCAACTCTACTGTACTATGGTTGTCGATCGTGCACGTTAAGTGGATATGTTGTGTCAGCCTTTTTATAAGCAGCAGGCCAGCACAGCAACAAGTTTACTCTTCCTTTTTCTACCTTTGTGTTTCCTCTATTTTCTCTCTAAAACTCACCCAAAAACCTCTTGTTCCAAACCCCTTCTTTGTTATCTTTAACATACAAGAACCACCGTAGCTGCTGTGGAATCCCGACAGCAAGGAGAACTTCGAGGTCAAAGCAAAAGTAGGGAACGAATAGTCATAAAGTGTGGACGAACTCCTGGTTAGGTAAGGGGAGTTTATCATGTTTCTTAACAGCTTTAGGTACCACAGTTTGGGGGCCAGGGAGTCCAGCCGTGATGATAACTGCATGTCCCTGGTGTGTGTGATGGTCTTCCCAGAAAAGCTACATTTTTTATGAAGGGGGATGTGGTATGCCTTGAATCTGTTGAATGTTGTCTTGTGTTGATGTTTGGTGTTCTTGAGGGGCGGGGGGAGTAAATGTTTTAAGAACTCCCCGTGCATGTGTGTGAAGTTGGTATTTTGATGGTGAAAGGCTTCTAAGACACTTGCGGAAGTGTTCGTGAAGGTAATGGGTACCGGGATGGGTTGGTTGTGTTGCACCTAGGTATCAACCCTTGTGTTTGATGTCGGCTATCGGGATGGGTAGGCCAAGTTGAGCGGGTTATGTGGCATACATGCAGGATGTAACTTAGTCCTTGTTGGTGAACGTTAATAGACCGGGTTCCCTACCCAGGGTCGTTCCCTTAGAGTCATTAAGACTCGTTTCCCTTTTTATAAGGTATGTCGGGTTCCTTACCCGGGTGATACATTAGAGCTGTTAAGCTCAAGTTACTTCCCCATAGAGAGAGCTACTGAGTTGCTAACTTGGATGAGCTCGTGTTCTCTCGGGAAAAGAGCCATTGGACTCCCCTACTTGGTTGAGCTTGTGTTCCTTTTTCTAAAACGACTGAGTTACATACACGTGTCGCCTCTAGAAGCTCATCCTTCTCTTTTCTTAGAGAGAGCGGTTTCCTCACACGGGATGGGATGTTCCCTTCAGAATTGCTATGTCCAAACCCTTTTCTTTGAGAACTGTCAGGTTCCTTACTCGGCAGAGCTTGTATGCTCTTGGGAAATGAGATACCGGGTTCCCTTACACCCTTGTGTGGGTTGGTGAAATACAAACCCGGGGTCTTACAAGCGCTATCTGTTGTAATCAATTATAGCGCTTATGCAATCGATTACATAGTGCATAACCCATCCTGAGAAATTTACAAGAAACCTAAGGGTCTCTTGATCGCCTTTGGCAAATCCTTAGCAAACCCAATCGACCTCGACTGAGTTCTTCCGACCTTGTCCGTTTTTGCTACCCTTGCCTTTTCTTACCCAAACTTTACCCTGTGACCAACCCCTACTGACCTTGTCCGAGTTCTACCGACCTTGTCCGCCTTCGTCCGACTTTGTTCGGATTCTTACCTTGAGATAGTATGCCTAAGTGCCAACCCGGACACCTTGTACTTCACACCGGTTCACTTGTTTATACATGTTTGTGGATAACGTATATGATTACGTTGGTGGCATTCGAACTCGGCCTATGTGATGGCTCGAGATGAGGAATGTGTTTGGATACACATAAATACCCACGGGGGTGTATGACGTTATCTTAGCTAGGTCGGGTTGAGCTTGGTTCTGGGTCATACATTGATGGTGCCGTGGTGATATCCTATGTATAGTCGTGAGATGCCGGGACTGGGTGGTGGTAAACCTTGTGAGGACCACGGTCAGTGCATCATTGGGACCTTGTGTGGGCGGTATGTTACATAGGGGGTGTATGACGGATTACCCTTGCGAGGAAGAATTGTGTTCCTAGTCGGGTCATACATTGATGGTGCCTACGTAATATACGACATTTGCATGGCGAAAATGGGGTTGATGATTGGCTGTAGGGTACGGAGGTACTGGGGGGCCACGTCTGTTGGGAACTCCTTCTGACTCCCATTGGCTGATCACCATGGGGGGTGATTCCTGCGCACGACAGAGTGACCCTGACAAGCTACTGCATCATCTGACCATAGGGATGGCCCATTTCCGGGATGGTACCACATTGCATAATGAAAATTGAGTCAGGAGCATGCATCATGCTAGATTTTATGAGTTGATTTATGAAATGGTTGTGGATGTCCGTATATGTTGGTGTTTGATGCATGCTTGGAATGTTGTATTGATATGTTGATGACCTTGTTGCTTCTTGACAGGGTTGTGCTCCTTTCCTATTGTATTTATTGTTGTTATTTAATATGATGAACTCACATTTGCTTTGTTGTACCTTGTGGTTTGATACCTGTGATGATCGCGAACCGGGTTCGTGTGAGCAGATGGGCAGCAGTAGGTGCTTTTGGGGGAAGACCGGGTTGTTTGGAGCCGCCGTGTTTTGCCGGAATGTCAATGGACCTGATCCCGAGCAGGAGTTGCATTTTGCTAGATGCACCCATTGTTTTAATGGATGCACTCCTTGTTTTGCTAATCACACCCCAACTTCTATTTCTCTTTTACTTCTCTTTTCATTGTAAAACACTTGATGCATATTCTTTTTGAGACATAATCTTTGTACTTGTAATTAAATTATGTTTTGTAAGTGCGTACATATATTTGAAATGTTCTATGAGTACCTTGATCTACGTGTATATTCTATGATGATGGTCGTTATATGCTCGCGACAAATTTATCACCATTTTCACAAGTAACCAAAGGGGTGTTCTTTTTATTAAAATGAATTTATGTCATGGTTATGAGTTAGTAATATAATAGCGACGTGGTGGATCGTTACACTAGGGCCCAAGGCCGACACTCCACGCTATAAATATAGGTTTCATCTAACCCTTCAACTCGCAATTCATTCACGGTGAACACACCAATTCATACTTGAGCACACACTCATACATTCTCATCTTGACTGACACACTCAGTTATATGTTTTTATCTCTATTAATTGATGTTTTTACTTGAGCATTGAAATATTTTCCTTTGGTTTGCAGGCCCCCTCTTAACAAGGCTAACTAATCATCCGACTATTAGATATATCCATTAGAAGTGGCTCATGTGATTTAGACAAGTCAAATATAAGAAGGGCTAAAAGATAATTCTGTTTATTAGTGGCTTGAATAGTGAGAAGTTGTTGAAGGACCATATAGTAACTTGCTTGATGGAAACATTTATAAAAGGACTAGGGTAAAACCCTTCATCTCTGCCCGTTAAGAAAAGGTTATGAATTTTTGCTATCAAGAATTTAAGAAGGTCCTAGAATAAGAGGGTGAAGAGATTGAGAAAAAACTATTCCGCAGAGCTGTCAAAAGCCATTTCATTTGCTGTCAAAAGCCATTTTGCAGAAAGGGTTCTCAATCAAGACTTGTTGTTATTAAGACTTGCCATCAACCATGGATAAATGTTAGTGTCCTCATCATTGTCTACTAAATGTGAAACTTATGAATTTTTAAAGATTCTATTCATGTTCTTGATGTGACTGTTATTAAGTATCAAATTACATTAATGTTTACACTGAAGTGTAGAGTATAGCCTACCTTAGCCACGTGCCCCTGACATGATCTACATCCAGATTTTGGTAAGAACATAGAAAAATATTAATTAGAGTTCACTTTTCCTATGCTTTTAGAAAGGAAGAGGTGAATGCACTTGAGAGCACAACCTCAATAGAAAATCTAATAAGGTCTTTTGCACCTAGAATCAACCAAGGTGTTGGAAAGAGAATGATGGATGAAGAACCAACCTGAAAGAAAATGGTAGCAAAAAGAGGATCAAAAACTTTATAAGAGAAAAAATAAAAAATGAATTTGTTCTTATTTGCCAATTGGAACTAAAAATTAAACATAAAGAGGAAAAGTTATGTATGACGTACAATGCATTGGACTCTAAAATGCAATCTCCTTTGGTTTAGAACAACAATATAAAATTGCAAATAACTATGAGATCCATTCCAATAATTGACGATTAATAATTGAAACAAAAAGCGATAGTGCAAGTCAGAATGATAAGAAACAGATAGAATGAAAGAGAAAATAGTACCACTTCTCCACCAGGGCATTCTTGTGGAAGATCTCTCGCCTCTATTGACTGCCTTGCAACCCGATTCTCGGGTTTTGTTTAGTACCTGCCCAGTTACAATGTCATAATCAATTAGAGGGTTTAGAAACTATTAGGACTCTACATATATCAAAATTCTTTCAATTTATTGGTTGTGTTAAGACAAATACGGGAAAGACCTCGTTAGAGTGTGCAATTACGAAAGGAGCAGTTACTTCAAAGATTGTGCAATTACGATAATAAATAAACGTTAGAAAATGGAGAATTTATTATCTTCTTTTTATGTTTCCCTGCCATGCTAGGCTACACAACCTGTTTTGTGAGTCCTAAGTCACTTTTAATGTAATTAGTTGAAAATCAAATACAATTTATTAAAAAAAAATTTAAATTTGAGTGATATAATAGACACTACTACAAGAAAGCCATTTAAGGTCGGTTATTTGACCCATTCAAAGTCGGTTCTGGAACCGACCTTGTATGAGACGTCGTTGAAAAGGTCAGCCTACAACGTCGGTTTTTCGAGGACCGACTTTGAATTATTTTTTTTTTAATTTTTTTTTAAAAATTTGTACAATCTAAGTCGGTTATTTTAAAAAACCGACTTAGAAAGCTTGGATACAATGTCAGTTATTTTAAAAAACTGACTTTAAAGCTTGGATACAAGGTCGGTTATTTTAAAAATCGACTTAGAAAGCTAGGATACAAGGTCAGTTTTTTTAAATAACCGACTTAGAAAGCTAGGATACAAGGTCGGTTATTTTAAATAACCGACTTTGATGTTCCCAATTTTTTTTAAAAATGCCGTTTATTTTGGATGATGATAACCTACACACAAGTAATTAAAGGAGGCTAATTCCTTTGGTTTGATCCAAAATTCACATTTTTGGATACCATAACTCCATAAGATACCATAAGCTGCCCACCTTGACCAAGATTCCAAAACAATAAATAAGGGTATTATTGATATTCTAAGTGATAAAATTGAGACAGAAAAATATTCCAAGAGTCACAAAATAAACCAAAATTGAGGGAGTATGATTTAATAGGAATGGTTCTTCATTCAACATCACAATTACAAAAACATATAGCTACGGAAACAAGTTCCAATTACCCTAACATGTGGAATCCACCATCAAACACAACTTGTGAGATTAAACCCATCAACCCAATGCTCCCTCCTCCATAAACCAAGTCGATGTTCCTCTCCACCTGCATATATCCAATTCTCATCATTTATTTTCTTCATCAATCTAGTTAATTAAACTCATAATAAATAATAACACTTCAATTGTCTATTCATCTTTACTTACTAGATTATTAATATGAAAATACTTATTGATTCCTTGATTACTATTTATTCCAACTCATTCATATCTTCCATGTTAATGCATGCATGTGGTCTGCATGCCTACCTTGATTAATTAGTTAATTTGTGTCATGACTCATGACATGGTGTGATCTTAACCCAAAATTCATGAAACTTTACAAGTTTGTTTGTTTCCATTTTATTATCTCTTTCTCATATATTGGAATATATTCAAGTCTAAGGCTAAGTTGTTTACAATTGTCTCGTGATATTGGACCACTTGTGATGCCAAAGATCACTTCTATACAGCATTTCAAGATAAGTAGCAAATCTCCAACATCAAACAGCATTTCAAGAGAATTTTCTTTCTTTCTTTCTTCCTTTCATTGAAGTTCAGTTCACAATCAAAAAGGGCCAAAACATTTATTTACACAAAAAGACATATAGAAGCTATAATTTTTGTTCCCTTATAATACACAAAAGGTATAGCAGGCTAACATTCCTAAATTAAACAAGTATATGTTAGTTAAGTCAGCCTAACAAATTTGGCATTCTAACATTAAAAATTAACAAGTTTTGTTTATTTTCAACTTACACTGCTAGAAGGCTAGCTGGACCCTCCAAAACCGCTGTTATCCCTTCCTGCATACCTTGAATCCCCTTTGCTATATTCCTTCCTTGTTATTTGTTCATTAAAAAACTTCCATCAACTAAATAAAAGTGGCATTTTTATAATTACATTTCAAAAATAAGCACCTAGACAATAAAATTAAGCATCTCTTCATCTGCATGTGCCCCTTGAATTGTTATGGCTAATACTAATGACATAGGAATGAAAAAAATCTAGTAATAGGATAAAAAATATCAGGTATAACAAATTCAATTATATTATTATTATTATTATTATTATTATTATTATTATTATTATGAATCTCAGAAGGCAGAGCTACTTTCCAGTCTACTCTTATTATCATATAAATAATCTGATAAGAGTGTGAAATATGACACAGCTTTACAGAGACCCAATTTGAAAAATCAATTGCCCAATCCCATTGGTTATTGTCTATAAGCATCTGTGCAGCTGCAGCCAATGCCCACTGCTTTCAATTGGTGAAATAGCTAGTTATTTGGGTATCATGAGAGCCCTAAATAGAGTGTGAAATATAAGAATGCTCTTTCTGCAAGAAAAAATGCAAGAAAATCCCCGACCAATCTCACAACTAGAATTCAAAAGCCTAGATAAAAAATTACACATTGCTTTAGCCTTTAGGAATTGGGACCCCCAACAACAAAGCACATTTTGTCCAACCAGCTCTGTGACAAAGAGATGCACCTCCAAATCCAATGTCATTTTTGTTTTTATTTTGAATCACTGATACAAGATGCCAAAAATAATTAAGAAAAATGCCTCTTTTTTAGTACCATTTATGCCTTCATCTTAAACTCTGTTTGTTTCTACTACAGATCATCCATCTATGCTTCATATATGCATGTTCTTACTCTGTTGATCCTACTTATTTTAATGCCTGCAGTTATCCTTATTATTAGGAACTAGGAACGTATCACAAAGATACCATCTTAAGTCACAAAAGTTTTAAAGAACTATGCGCAAGAAGAATTTAAACTCATTAGCATTAATCTACAATTACAAACCATATCTCTCTTGAAACTCAGGCGTGCCTTGTAGGAACTCCAGCCCTGGATGAGTAGCTAAAAGCTCACATAGAACAGGTTTAAAATCATCTAGACATGAATCCTGAGTGTTGCTCTAATATAAGAAAGATGGATATGAACATAATATGAAAGCCAAGGAGATCAATAAGCAAGGCCCCTAAAAAAGATAAATCATCCTAGAATGAAATTGGGATTGAATAAATGACATATTTTTATAAATATTAGACCAAGACTGAATGTACCTTTGGGAAGAGTAGAAGGAATTTAAATGAAATAAAAAGCATAAAGAAAGAAGAAGAATTAAAAAAAAAACCTGAGTAAGGAAATTCAGCTGTGGTTGCTTTAATATTTTGAATATTAGAGCAGTTATATCCATCATCAGCATGTTGCCATCAATCCAATATTCAATAAATGTTTTCCTATAGGAACATTAAATCACAAATTTAAGCATAAGTGAAAGGAAATAATAATTACAAGGAACAAGACCATTCATCAATAATTGCGTACATCATGGGAAAGGAGAGAATCAAATAAACCATATTTACCTTTTCAATAATACAAAAAAATTCACACAATAACTCAACCTGCATAACATATGGTGCCAAAAGATGGAAAGTTAAATGCATAAAAAGAAAAATATTTGCACTGGAAGCATTGGTAAAATTTGAACAGAATGCTAGAAACATACTGCCCAACTAAAATGGCAATTTAACAAGATTTCTCGTGTTTTTCCATCCATGACAATAGGCACCTTTTGAGCCAAACAACAACAAAATTTTTATCTCATAAGGTGAGGTTGGCTACATGGATCGTACAACGTCATTAAACTCAATTTTTGGCAGCAGGCATTGGGTGTGTCATTGGAACAGCTTCTCATGATTCAGTGACAAGCTTAAGCAAAACAAGGTAAAAGTTTTGCAGCAATCTGCAGTTCATGCAATTGTTTGGACTATATGGTTGTAGGAGCAGTGCCAGCAGGAAACATGGAAGGCAAAGAATTACTTGAAGCATTTGGACTAGAGCAATTCCCTGGGACATTCAAGGGAACACTAGACTTTACTTCATTATGAGGCACATCTCATTATGAAGTTTAAGTTTTTCTTTCTCTAAAAAGACAATTTCTTAACACTGCTTGCAAACCCATGGTAATGTTTAGTTTTCTTAAATATTTTTCACAGTTAACTATCAGTTTCAAAGCATCATCCCACTCGCCTATACCACCACCACCAACAGATTCAATTAAACTAAACATATCCCAAGTGTCCTTACTTATTATAAGTCTTGAATTCACCTGGGTTGGCTGTGGTTGCTGGCCAACAAAACGTGCAAGTTCACACACCTAGGATGATGTATTCCGAGGCTTCAGTTTCCATGCTTGTTGAATGCTTCAGTGCTTGAAAGAACAAAAAAAGGATAAGTGTCTACTCTTGTACTTGTTACTTTGTGATCAAGTTTTCTACCTAGGAGCTGATGTAAATAATAAACTATATATATATGTGTGTGTGTGTGTGTGTGTGTGTGTGTATACTGCTGATCAAATAGGCAGAAAAAGGCACCAAACCAGGTTAAGTCACCTCTTTAAAACATTCCACCCTCAAGTAATGAGTGCCACATTCACGATAAATGAATCAGAACAGAAGGACGCAGCAGCAGCCTCCTGATTCTTGAGATGCGAAGCAAAGCAAATTAGAATATAACCAAAAGAGAAGAGAAGAGAAGAAAAGAAAGCTACCTTGTTGGAAATGAAGGAACGAGAACACGAAGTAGCTTCTAGGCCTCTGCAGTAGGATTAAAAAGGAGAAGCATAAAGAGGATTACGGTGACTGTTGGTAGTAGAAGATTTTTTTTAATTTTTACATTAATATAGAAACTATAAACTCTTGTAACAATGGGGTGTGTGAACAAAATCTTGGTTTTAATTAGAAGTCAACAAGTTTCTTGAGTTATAGTGGCTAACTAAAACTAAATGCATGTATGATGGAGTGACAGTGATATTAAAGTTGAATAGTGAAGAGGAGTGCAAAATGCATGCAGGATCTAATCTAATCAACAATGAAAGGAAAACAAAGCAAAGAAAGAGAGGTGTGAGGCTGTGAGATGAATATGATGACTAATTAATGGCACTGACCTGATAGAGTTTCCATCAACTTGAAGAGCATGAGGCTTCGAACCCAACTTCATAAACTTCATTGCTATTTTTGCTCTCTTTCAAAGCAAAACCAAACCAAATGTGTTTGAGACAAACACAGTGCACAAATGGACTTTAAAAAAAATTGAAATCTCAAGTCAAGTTGGCATTGCAGGAAATAAGGTAAAAAAAAGAAAGAGAAAAGAGAGGTAGACAGGGTGGCAACTGGCTCATCACCAGGTGTGGTTGGCATTGCAGGAAATAATAATACCATTTTCTGAGTATCACGAGTCCATATATAAGACAACACACGTAGCCATAATTACATAAAATTCATTGTCAAACCTTCACAGGATAACACCCCCCTCTTTACATCAGCTTGGACCCTGTTGACTAGTATGAAAACCAAAAGTAAAAAAAGAATCGGAAAAGAAAAATTACCAAAGGAGGAGCACACCGCAGAAGATTCCAGCACCAAAACCGCCACTCTCACAAAGCTGAGCAGCAACACGATTCCGAGCACCACCATCATCCGGTTGGAAATCCGGCGAGAGGCGACGGTGTAGGCAGGAGCAGTGGTCTTGGCGGATCCTTTTCCGGCGACGACTCTCTTAATCCCCTTTGCAGATACATAGAACTTCATCTTCTGAATTCCATTCCCTTTAAGCTATAGCTAGCTAGCTTTCTCTCCGATCGAATCGGCACCGGATCTGAGTCACGAAGAGAGTGTGTGTGTTGCATTCGTGTTTGGATAGGTTTCTGCGATTGAAATGAGGGCTGAGTTTTTTAGTTACGGGGAAAAGAAAGAAAGTAGTAGTTGCTGCGGTGAGGGAGATAAAGAAAGAGAGTGGAAATGCGAAAACCAAAGTCGCGGGAAATGATTATATTGCAATTACACCTTGGTGTTGCGATCCCTCTTTTCGCCACTGTTTTTTTGGTAATGCGAACATCATTTTTTTGGTATTTCCCTGATTTCATTGAATCACAAACAATTATTTATAGCCATATCATCACTTACAAACACGGCTATGCAGTTCATCTGTAAAAGATCGCTTACAAACACATAAACATGAACCAAAACTATTTTATGCCACAATAATGAGGTTCGCTCAACAATTATGGAGATTATAAACCTAAGTTTTGATTCCATTACGAAAATGTATATAGTACCTGAACCCTAGCTCCTTGACTTGCGGCGGATAGATGGCGGAAGCAATGTAGTCGCCGTCGTGACTGACCTAACTTCGACTTTGATGTTCGAGGCCAGTGAAACGAATTTGGAGTCTAGGAGGGAACCTGGGAGCCTTCAATTGCAGACAGAAGCTTTGATGTGTTTGTGAAAAAGGGGCGCGTTCTTCGTGTGTAAAAGGGGGGAAGTAATAATTTTTTTTTTAATTTTAAAAGGAATCAAAGTCGGTTATTACCAAAACCGACTTTGAATAAACGAAGTCAACGACGGTCATGGTATAAACCGACGTGGTTTTCTTATGAATGTTCAAATAATTACAAAATTGCCACCGATTCACCTATAACGTCGTCTTTCTTACAACCGACGTTGATCGTGCGTCGTTGAAGCTAGCTTTTGTAGTAGTGAGAAGACACATACCCAAATGATGGAAAATTATTTAGGCAAAGAACCAAAGTTGCAATTGAATGCAACGTTGCCATCAATTGAAAGAAAGGTCACTAATCCATCGAGGGTGCATGAGTAGCACATTTGTGACATTAAAATTCAAAACAAAAACATATAAAAAGAAGAAAATGAATAAAAGGGGATTGAAAAAGGAGAAGACTCACCAAAGCATAAGAAGCAAAGGCTAGAGTGGTAGATTGAGAAGGAAGATTGAAGAGATGTTGCATTTGCATGATAGACAGAATTAGACTTGCATGGAATTGTCCAATCTAATTACATAAGTCCATGTCTGGTCACTCAAATTTATTTTATTCCATAAGCCTCATTTACAGGTATTGTGAATCTTTTTTTCTCTTCATTTTTGTATCTATAAATAATTTCTAATTGAATATGTATATATTTATTTTGCAAATGACAAATAAAGCATTCTTTGATGAAGATCAAGATATAATAAATCAATTTTTGTTAGATAAAGATAAATAATGTTTTCAGAATTTAAATAAAAATAACTTTCTTCTGCGACTATATGTTTATACACAAAAGCCCCCAAATAAAACCAATATAGTAAAAATCCTATTAAGTTTCAATTTATGTTGGAATATTATGTGTAATCATTACTTGATTTTAAAAAGAATAAATCTAATTACTTGATTTCTGAAAATATTAAATTAAATTAGAAACAATTTACAGAAATTAACTATTGATTGACAAAAAAATTAATATTTAAAATGACACAAATATACGACCATTAATATTTTTAATATTAAAATTAAAATTTTCAAGTAAATTTTATGAAATAGTAAAAATTATTAATATCCTTACATGTAATAATTATCAAATAATAATAATAATAATAATAATTAATATTAATATGTTATAATTAAATATTTACTAATTAAACTAAATTATTAAAAGAGGCAATCAAATATTTTATAATTAAAAAAATAATTAAAATAAAGATGATCAAATATTAGAGGAAAAGATTCGTTGATTTTGAAATTTTGAAAAGAAGTACAGGATATTAATTAAAAAAACACGGGATTGTTTTATTTAATAATTTACAAGAATATTAAATTAAATAATTTAAACAAAAATCCTTTATATAAATCAAGTTGTAAAATTAAAGGATTTATTGCAATTACAAAATCTATTTATTACAAGATTTTTATTTTTATTATGTAAATCAATTTGTAACAATCATGTAGTGTATATAAATTAATTAATTAAGAATAACGTATTTTGGATATTGATTACAACGTATATATGTAATTTGCAATAACTATGCAGTCCAATTTTATTATATCAATTCATGTCTGGTTATCCCATTGTGAAATTTTTTTCCTTCATTTTTTTTCTTGGATTAATTTTTTGTATCTATAAACTATTGCTAATTGAATATGTATATATTTATTTCACAAATGACAGATAAAGCCTTCTTCGATAAAGATCAAGACATGACAGATCAAGTTTTGTTGTATGAAGACAAAGAATATTATGAGAATCTAAATAAAATAACTTTTTACTGCAAGTACGTTTATGTTAATGTAAGTATTGATTATTTTTTATGAAGAAAATTTTAAATGTAGAAGAAAATTACGTTGTCTCTTCTTTTCAATATTTATTTCTTGAGTCATCATCTTTCTTTCTGATTCCATATAGGTATATCATCAATACTATCACACAACCTTTTACTGTTTCATGTTTTGGATGGTTCTTTATATGATCAATGTTTATGACTGTCACATTACAAATGCATTTTTTTAAATTTACTTTGGATAAAAAATGTTATACATAATTTTAATTAAATTCAAAATGTATGATATTATATTTTTTATAAAAGAAAGTTTTCTCTTATGTTTCTCTTTTGTGGATACACAATCTCTTTTAGAATTTCTCATCTTATTATTTATATTTTATTATTATATTTTTCTCTTATGCGAAGGACACATATGCGTTTGGTTGAGGAATATGAATCAACTTACATATGATATCAAAAGTCTCAAAGCCATGTTCGCAAGACAAAACTATCTCAATTTAATGGATGCAAATGGCAACAGTAGTGTATCTTCTTAAAGTTTGGGGTATTTGTAAGGAATAAATGAATGAATATTTGATATATATAAAATTGTGTAATACAAAAATGTCATTTTTTTTAATTCTCTTATTGTTATGGATATTGGATTGGACTCTCTAATAAGGTCCATTATGAGTAAGTTAATCCACTCTACTGACCTTAACCACGCATGAGAACGTGGTCTTAATCGCTTGAGATCGTGAAAATAGGAACTACATGGGAACATAACACATTTGCCCTACCAACCAAGGATCTCGGCCAAGATCATGGAGGGATATCCTCCAACTAACTCTCAGGTCAGTGGTTATAAATAGGAATGTTGTCAAAGGACAAGGTACGCAATACTCACTCTCTCTTTTTCCATTCACACTGTGCACACACCTCACACCATTGGTGCTGTCTAGCATAGTGATCTTCTTCCCTGAGATATTATACCTCTATAAATATCTTCAGAGAGAGTATTGATCCTACATCAAATTCCTAGCAAATCTAGCTGGACATCTCTGTTCATCATGAACAGAACATTGGCGCCATCTGTGGGAACCGTTAAATTTCAACTCCCACAATTCACAATGGTAAACACAAGAAGCAACCAGATTGAAGGGCGACAGGAACCACCCGCTAATGTGGTTTCACATGAAGTTGTGCATGTAAGTGACGCAGTTTCGGACACCGCTTCATCTCCTGCCCAGTCGGGATTGGTTATGTCAAACAATCCTCAACACACACTAGCTGGGATGGAGCCAGAGCCTGTTGAGCGTTTTATGCATAATACACTTAACTCTATCTTATCCCGGATCGAGAGCCTAGAAAAGTGACACGCCCTTCAACGGCAGGAGGATGTTAATAACGTATTGAGGCAGATAGAAGAACGCAGTGCAAAATGGAGACACGAAGAAGAGTAGCGCATATAGTATATGGAGCGACACATCAGAAACATGGACAACCCGGTCCAAGGAGGGAGCCATGAACAACCCACTCATTCAACCAGGAATGAAGTACACCACCTAACCAGCCAGATCCCCACATTCAATGGAAACCAAACAATTCATGCCAAGATGCTGGGGCCAGACAATCACTTCGAACCTGGACGACAACCCCATCAAAATCAAAATGGTAATCCGAGGCGCCGTGATGTTAACGACCTAACACGTATGGAGGCCCCACACCAAGTCACCAATGTGGGGGTAAGCCCAGCCAAATCAATGCAAACATGAGCAACGGTTCAAAGTCCGGTGATCGAAGCTGTACATCAGCCCAAAACAGAAAGTGGTGTATACCGGAGGAAATATCGACGAGGACAACAAAACAATGGTCCCTTCGTCGATGAGATCGTCAACGCTCAATTCATAGAAGATTTCGATGGGTCCTTTCTGTCAAAATATGACGGAAGTCAGGATCCACAAGTACATATCGACGAATTTGACATGCAAATGTGTGTCCGGGGCATCGATGAGCCGATAATTTCACGGATCTTCGTTACTACCTTGTCTGGTGCTGCTCCGACATGGTTCCACACACTCCCTCCACGGTCAATCCGCAACTTTGAAGACTTCGGACAAAAATTTTTGTTGAATTTCGCAACTAGCAAGAAACAACCCAAATCCGAGTTCGCACTGGGGAAGATACGTCAACAACCCAGAGAAATGTTGCAAAGCTACTTAGACCATTTTAAAGAGGCCGCACTGCAAGTACAGGGCTTGGAAGAGAAAGTGTATATGCATCTCCTATTAGCCAGGCTCAACGGATCATCTCGGCTAGCCAAGTCAATATATAAGGACCCGGTGAAGTCTTTGTTGGAATTTAGGATACGATCCAAGAAATACTTAGAGTTCGAGCAAATGGAGATTGCTAACACGATTCCCAGAGAACCCCGAAGGAAAAATTCCCCGCCAAGAAGCCGACATCATCATGGGAATCCCCATCCCGACAGAAATCTTGACCCTAGTTTCAGACCGGGAAAATATAAAACCAAATATGATAAATACACCTTGTTGAATACATCCCGGGCACAAGTTTGGAGATAGGTCGCCCTGACAGATATGAAAAAGGTGGACCGACCTTTCCCAGTATTCAAGAAGGTCGGACTGGATCATTCTCGCTTCTGTGAATTCCATAATGGGTCGGGTCACACTATTGACCAATGTTGGGATTTACGTGACGCCATAGAAAAGTTTATCCGAGAGGGCAAATTGAGGCAATACGTAATCAAAACTCAAGGTCAACGAAACAAGCGAAAAACTAGCCAAAATAAAGCCCAACCACAAAAAACTCGGGAGGATAAAAGAAACAAACGTGATGATGATGAGTTTCCAGAACCAGAATTCGAGTGCAATGTGATCTCTAGGACCATGGGAGGAGGAGGAGATACGGCTAGTCAACGAAGAAAGTATCTTAAGGAGGTTCTCTCTGTAAGGGAACAACCCAAATTTAAAGGGAGTAATAGCAAAGCCGAGCTCCCCCTTCTTTATTTCACGGAAGACGATATGAAAGACGTGGTTCCTGGTCATGAAGATGGCCTGGTAATTATCGGGACGTTAGTCAATTGCCGGGTAAAGAGAATATTAGTGGACAATGGCAGTTCCACAGACATCATCTCTTGGAATGCTTTCAAGAAGATGAACATGGACGAGGAAGACTTGAAACCATGCAAGACTATGTTAATAGGTTTCAATGCGAGAATACTGACCTCAAAGGGTCCATCGATCTCCGACTAACGTTGGGATCAAAGGAAGCCTTTAAATCAAAAAGACTCACGTTCATAGTAGCTAATTTCTCCTCACCGTACAACATAATCCTAGGAAGATCGACCATCCATAAGTGGGATATGCTAATATCCACCAAGCATCAGAAGTTGAAAATGATTAGGAGTAACGGCAAAGTGACAACCATTAGCAGAGACCAAAAAGAATCCCGCCAATGTTATTACAATGCCGTAAAAGAAAGTGAAGGCGGCCCATCTTCACCACCCCGGATACGCCTAGGAGATCGGGCTGTACGAGAAATTGATGAACGCAGGCCTAAGAAACCAATAAACTTGGTGGAACTCGATATGAGAGGAGATGTTGAAGAATGGAGGCCAGAATCGGTTGACGAGCTCGAAGATATTCAAATAGGATGCCAGTCGTCGCAAGTCACTAAGATAGGCAAGATAACCGATCCAGTTATCAAGGCTGAACTAAGGGAGTGTCTCAAAAATAACCAAGATGTGTTCGCTTGGAAAGCCTCCGAAATACCGGGAATAAATCCAACCTTCTGTTGTCATAAGTTTTCAATGTACCCCGGATCAAAGCCGATAGCCCAAAAGAAGAGAAACCTCAACCCAGAACGAAAGCAAGCATTAGAAAAGCATATCAAAGAATTACTTGAGGCCAGATTCATACGAGAAATCCAGTACACCACCTGGCTGTCTAATGTGGTGATGGTTAAAAAATCTAATGGCAAATGGCGGGTATGTGTTGACTACATCGACTTGAATAAGGTATGTCCCAAAGATTCATATCTAATGCCTAGTATCGATCAGCTAGTAGATAATTCATTCGGATTCCAATTATTATCATTTATGGATGCTTATTCCGGGTACAATCAAATCGCCATGTAACCGGGCGATCAAGAAAAAATAGCATTTAGGGGAGGCGAAGCAAATTATTGTTATAATGTGATGCCTTTCGGTCTGAAGAATGCCGGGGCCACATATCAGCGGATGATGAACAAAGTCTTCGCCCAAAAACTGGGTCGCAACATCGAAGTATACATAGATGACATGATCGTGAAAACAACCGTCACAGGAAATCATGTTCAGGACCTGGAAGAAACATTCTGCAGGTTAAGGGAGCACAACATTCATTTGAACCTGCTTAAATGTGCGTTCGGTGTATCAGCGGGCAAATTCCTAGGGTTCATGTTAACCCATAGGGGAATAGAAGCCAACCCGGATAAGTGCAAAGACGTTTTAAACATGCAGTTCCCGGCTAATAAAAATGAAGTTCAACAACTAACAGGAAGGATAGCCATGTTGACACGATTCCTCCCTAAATCTGGCGGCTTTCAGAGAAATCAAGAAGTGTCTGGCTTCCCCTCCAGTGCTGTCCAAGCCAGAACCTGGGGAAACGCTAATTCTATACTTATTAGTGGGCGAAGAGGTGGTAAGCACCGTGTTAGTCAGGGAAATCAATAAATCTCAGTCGCCCGTATACTTTGTAAGCCGAGCTCTCTGAAACTCAGAACTGTGATATCAGAAGCTGGAGAAAGTAGCATTTGCGCTCCTCATAACCGCAAAAAGACTCCACCCATATTTCCAAGGCCATACCATAGTCATGAGAACTAATCAACCAATCCGACAAATTCTACATAAGCCAGATTTAGCTGGAAGAATGATGAGTTAGGCCATTCAACTATCCGAGTTTGACAAAAAAACAAAGCCTGGCACTAAATTAAATCTCAAGCCCTGGCCGATTTTATGGTGGAACTAATCCCGGCAAACGGAGGCGACGCAAAAGTCTGGAAATTGTACGTTGATGGTTCATCTAATTCCAAAGAAAGTGGAGTCGGGATCATAATCGAGAATTCGGAGGGAGTGTCCATTGAGCAATCCCTTCAGCTCAACTTCCCGACATCAAACAACCAGGCCGAGTACGAAGCATTGATAGTTGGGTTGATATAGACAAAAGAACAAGGAGCGCAGAAGGTAAATGTATTCACCGACTCCCAGCTTGTCACAGCCCAAATTGAGGGGAGATACCAAGTGAAAGGGCCACTACCGATCAAATATTTGAGCAAGGTCAAAGAGATAATAGCCAAGTTCGACGAAGTAGTTGTTACCCATATCCCGAGAGAAGAAAACTCCCGAGCCGACATACTATCAAAATTGGCAAGTACCAAGGCTCATGCAACCACAGAACCGTCATTCAGCAAGAGATTTGTAGACCCACTTGTGTAATGGTGATCTTGGCAGCTAAAGATTGGAGGAAGCCGATAATCAACTATCTAGAGCACGACATAGTGCCAAATGATGCAATAAAAGCCAAGAAATTGACCCGGGATGCAGCCATGTACACCATAGTCGACGACGAGCTATATCGCAAAGGTCTGCACACCCCAATGATGGTATGCTTGGGCCCAGACCAGTCTGAATATGTCATGGCTGAGATACACGAAGGCATCAACGACCAACACATGGGAGCAAAAGCCTTAGCAATGAAAGCTCTTCGTGCAGGGTACTATTGGTCGACAATGAAGGTAGATGCCACATATCACGTAAGAAGATGTGAAAGTTGCCAAAAACATGCCAAGATAATATGGTCCTCTCCCGCTTAGCTAACTTCTATAACAGCACCCTGGCCCTTCTACAAGTGGGGAATGGATCTCTTAGGACCGTTCAAAGCGACAGAAAGACAGATGAAATGGTTAATAGTGGTCGTTGACTACTTTACGAAGTGGATTGAAGCCGAACCTTTGGCCACCATCACCTCAGCCCGGGTCCAAAAATTCTTTGAAAGGAGTATCATCTCTAGGTTCGGGATCCCGGCTGAGGTCATCACGGATAATGGAACTCAATTTACTGATAAACAGTTCCAGGAAATGATGATCGGTTTCCACATAAAGCATCACTTCTCTTCTGTAGAACACCCACAATCTAACGGCCAGGCAGAAGCTGCAAATAAAGTTATTCTAGATGGCCTGAAGAAACGGATGCATGAAGCCAGGTCAACTTGGGTGGAACAACTGTACTATGTCTTATGGGGACATAGAACTACCACTCAAACATCCACCGGAGAAACCCCGTTCAGAATGACTTATGGCTGTGAAGCAATAATACCCGTGGAGGTCGGCCAACCGTCCTGGTGATGGACTCCTAAATTGACTCAAGTCCTGTTTGCCTTGATCTTCCTTGCAATTGAACTCAATCTTTAATTCACTTCAAAACACAGCATGTAACCCTTCCCTAGAATGGGGCTGTTTATGTTTTTCTAAATTCAGAAATGGATTATGGAAGAAGAATAGAAATGGATTTGGATTGACACCATGGAATAGGAATTCCAATAAGTCTTACAAGAATCACCACAATAGCTCAGAGGCCATTGATAAGAAACAAGTTCTTGACTAAGAACAAAGGGAGAAAACTCTCACCAACAATTCAACAATTGTATTAATCATCCAAAGATCCTTTACATTCAGTTTTTGGGACCTTATATTGGCCACAAATTATTAAGCTAATTAACCCTAAATGAAATGTAAATGTAAGCTAAAATGAAGCCCAAAACGTAGCTTGTAGGACAAGCTTTACATAAGTGACTTTTGGCTTCCAAAAACTGTGCAGTAACCATCTGAAACTGATATAATCGATTAATTCGTTTTGGTAATCGATTAAATCAGTAAGAAATTGAAAATAATCGATTAAAACAGTAAGGTTATACTTCCTGGTTGCTTGGTAATCGATTATTTCGACGAAATAATCGATTACGGCAGAAAGGCTATGATTCCTGATTGCTTCTAAACATCCTGTAATTGATTACCAAGCCCAAATAATCGATTAAAGCAGTAACTACTTATTTACAAATGTTTTATTGAATTTCTCTTAACAAGTACTGGAATTTATTGAATTAAAGTGGACTTGAGACACCAAAATCCAGCTCTTGTCGTCCTTGATAAGGTTTGTAACTTCATGCTTGCCCAAGTTGGCTTGAATATGGTCTTGAAGTGCTTGAGTCCTAGCTCTTGTCATTGGTCCTATGAAGCTCACCAAAGAAAGTGCTTCAAGCTCCCCCTCTAGACCTTTGGCTTGACTTGGATCTCCATCACCTGGTGAAGAAGGAGCACACTCCATGAAGGAGAAGACAATAACAATCAAGCTTTGGCCAATGAGTTAGACCTGATAGACGAAATCCGAGTTACAGCACATCACCGAGATTTGGTTACGAAACAAGTAACGGCTAGGAAATTCAATAAGAAAGTCAAGCCTAGATACTTCAAGCAAGGCGATTTAGTCCTTCGAAGGGCTGATATTGGAAACAAAAATGCCCGGGATGGAAAGTTAGCAGCCAATTGGGAAGGGCCGTACCGGATTACACAGAAGCTCGAGCACGAAACATATATCCTGGAAACTCTTGATAAAAGAGCGATAAAGCGAACTTGGAATGTGGATAAGCTGAAGATATATTACAATTAAATTCAAATGATAAGTCGTATGACAGGACGAGCATTTATTTTCCTATGGAATTTAGTGTTTACAATTCATGTGTTTCTCTTTAATTGAGAGTATGAGCCGGGGCCGACTAACTCGGCACCAGTAACTCGTACAAATCTCCTTCATTGAGATCATGAATATTTGTAGTCATTCTTCAATATTAATAAATACCCTTATTTTTATAAGGAAATTACTACGAGTGTTGTGTACAATACGCTATATTTACCATCTCGGCAATGTTTGATATGCTAATTATTCCTTAATCAGGTTGACATGATCATTTGTTATTAACCATCGTGTAGCACGTTGAGCGTTGCTCAGACAAAAGCCGGGAAGATACAACCTGGAATAAGAATTCCGAGATTGGAATCGGAAAATATAATAGTTGGTCGTTGGAACCAAACAAATATTATCGATATTTGAATTCACCGTGCTATAAAAACCCAATAGCTATAAAAGGTGTGTTTCAATCCAGTCATAATAAAAATAAAATCGGGTAAACCCGGTAATGTTTGACATTAAACCCTGGTACTAAGTTTGGAAATAAAAACAAAATTAGTACGGGGAGTAAAAACAAAGTTACAAAAATAAACCGGCATCCTGGCCTTTCACTCATTTCCCCTGGGGTTGAACTGGTTCTTCAAGTGGGTTTGCTGAGGTCGGCTCATCTCCTTCCTCTGGATCTTCAAGTATTTCCATTGAATCTTTAACAGAAGGAAGAGACACCAGCTCACCATCACTAATACATGATTTAAAGTGCATACCTGAAGTATTCAGTTCAACCCCGGGATTTAAAAAATGAATCTGATCCAAGGCATTGTTGAAAGAGGCCTCCACGGCTCCGGCAAGCTGAGACCTACATAGTTTAGCTCGGCCTCAATCGCATCTACCTCTTTTACCTTCTTGTCATGCAATTTAATCATTTCATTGCAACGATCAGTAGCCTTACTATACTTGATACGAAGAGCGTAGACATCGGACGCCATTTTGGCTGCCACTTCTTGGGCCTTCTCTGTCTCAGCCCGGGATTTCTCTAGCTCAGCACGAGAGGCTTCCAACTCTTTTGCCGCATTATTTTGAGTTGAAAGGAGCTCCTCGTGCAGTTGGTTATTCTCCGCCCGGGAAGCTTCAA
This sequence comes from Glycine latifolia, assembly GCA_013407115.1. Classification (NCBI taxonomy): domain Eukaryota; kingdom Viridiplantae; phylum Streptophyta; class Magnoliopsida; order Fabales; family Fabaceae; genus Glycine; species Glycine latifolia. The sequence goes on along the minus strand of QARZ01040331.1, from coordinate 51,577 downwards.
GCTCAGCCGACATCTTAGAAGCCTTGGTATTCAGAGTCGCTAGGCTTTCTACCAAGGTAGCACATTTCAGCGCGCCTAATTCAATTTGGCTGAGCTCTTTATTTCAGCCTCTGAGAACGACACGAACTCGGCAAATCTCTTGGGCGCTCGGGCAACTTGGAAAAATTCCTTAGTGACACCCTTTTCCCAAAGAGATCTGGGTGCCAACTGGACTCATGGAGCAGAAGACCCAGAAACCTTGGGAGCCGGGGTGGGGCTAACTTGTGTTGAAGATAGCCCAAGTGTAGAAGATGGAGCCTCAATCACAGGATCCGAAGGGGCCGGGGCCGGGGCAGAACCAACAGTCTTCCCTTTATGGACCTTCCGAACTTCAGCAACTTTCCGCTTCTTCGTCCACCGCACCATAGCATTTAGATGATCAGGTAGGGGCTGGGATCATTTGGCAGGAGGAGGTCTAGACTGTGGCTTGGTGATCGGCGCTGAAGACCCCGGTGCCTGGATGGTATCTGGCCGCAGCTCAGAATCGGATTGCCCCATCTCAACAGCTACAAAAAATACAATAGTATGAGTTCAAATATTGAACAATATAATTACAAATCAAATTTGATTATCAGGACGCTGTCAATTCCTATTGTGACCAAGAAACCTGGACTGACCATAGCGGATATAATGAGCTATGTTTGGTTAAACATGTGACTCCTTATACATAGCTATCCGAGTCATGGAAGAAGCATCAGAGTCCAACAACTCAATTTCATCAACACGATAGAAGGAAGCGGGGAAGTCATGATGGGTACGGGTCCAATATAGAGGAAACTTCCATTCCACTGCTTTCGCATCAGAGGAATAAAGAAAAAAAGGTTGCCGACCGGGTTCAGCAACAACCTTGAAGAATTTATTTTTAAAATTCTTAAAAGACTCCGCATATACTGCAAAGAGCCTGCTATCATTGCGACCCCGAATGGAGGTCCACCCCTTCCTATCAGCAAGTTCCCTACCTGACCGACCGGTATGAACAGTAAAAAAAATAAAAGAATAAAGGAACGGTACAAGGGATTTCCAAGTCTTGACAGAAAAATTTGAAGGCTTGCATAAAACCCCAGTTATTGGGATGAAGCTGTGAAGGAGCAACTTGTAGATGATTCAACACCTGCATTTAGAAATTAGAAAAGGGGAAGCGAAGCCCTAGACAGGTTATTACATCCCTATAAAACAAAAAGAAGTTGGATTCATCGCCTTCCCTGACAGAGCAGATGGGCTCATTCGGACCAGGAACACGGATGCTGAAACCTTCCTGACTCCCAACGGGGAGCGCAACAATGCTCCTCGGATCCAGAACTGAGGTGATGCCCAACACCTCATGAGTAACCCAAGGATATTTAGGGGCTAAGACAGGGAGAGGAAGATCAGATTGAGACTCCCTGACTATTTCCACTGATGGTGTTTCGATAATTACCTACGGCAATAAATGAAGAGCAATAATCAATAAAACATACCTGAAGAAACATGGCAGACGCAAGAATCTAAACCCGACGAAGTGTCAGCCAGGGTCGATGGTACCCCGATCCAACTTGACAGGGTATATCTCGGTACAAGAACCGATTTATGATGACACAAATCAAGTAGAGCATCGACTTGTTTGTCATGACCAATACTTGCAAGATACAAAAATTCTTCAAGACATTTGGGACAGGGTTCAAATCGAGTCTCGAAAGAATGTTCTATCACATTGTTCTGTTCTAAAGAACTTAGTGGGGCGACATTTGAAGAAGGCATGGGACTCTCAAGAGGCATTCTGGATTCTATTTGAGGAATTGCTGACCCTAATGTTGAAGGATTGGGAGATTTGACAAGGTCGGTTTTCTTTGTAGTGCTAGAACTACCAGAACCAGAAGGTGAACGCAGAAGGGATTTTTCTTGTTCTTCTTCAGGAAGAGGAAGCCCAAAGAACCAGAACGCAAACCTAGGGTGAACAGTTTTGCGAATATGCGCTTCTTCCTCTAGAGTGTATGTCATGTCTAATCGACTAAGACCAGGCGTTGTGTAAAGAAATTGGAGCAAAAGAGATTACAAAGAGGAAAAGATGACCCAAAGATGAACTAAGAACAAGAAGGAAGAACACTACAACTAAGCAAATGCGAAACAAGAACAGCGATAAAACCTTCAGAATAAAATTATAATCTGGGGTGAAAAGTAAAAAGAGGATACCTGGAATGCGGTCTCAACGAATTGAATGGCACACAACTGAAGAAGGCACTCGAAGATCGAAGACAACAGAAAGAAATTTGTAAACCAAGGCAAGGAACTTCAGAGTTAAGAGCAACACAAAATAGAGAAGAAGAAGAAAAGAAACGAAAGCAAAGTTTATATGAAGAAAGGGAGGCAGGTAACTATCATAACGCGAAGTGACGCGATTATGTAACTGGCAGACACAAAACGTCTCGCGAGGGTAAAAGGGTCAAATCCATTGGGTGACTGGGGGTAGAACGGAAAAGCACATTTAAGGGTCATGATGAAGGCATGTGATGAAATGACAAGGCATTAAATGCGCGGAAGAAATACCACCGTCGGAAACATGAAATTACGATAGAAACGTCCCCCGTTCTAAGATGTCAGAAATAGGGAAACAAGTTGACTGTCTAAAACTTGAAGGATGACAACGGCTACCCCAACGTCTTATATACCTCGGTCAGCAAGAAGCCCGGCCTGTCACACCTAAATATCCCGGCAACGGATAAGCAATGATGGAACAAGGCATGGAATTTTTTTAATACATCCCAGCTATCCAGAACGTTGGACAACCGGGTTGGGGGACAACTGTTACGGATATTGGACTGGGCTCTCTAATAAGGCCCATTATGAGTCAGTCAATCCACTCTAATGACCTTAACCACGCATGAGAACGTCGTCTTAACCGCTTGAGATCATGAAAATAGGAACTACATGGGAACATAACACATTTGCCCTACCAACCAAGGATCTCGGCCAAGATCATGGAGGGATATCCACCAACTAACTCCCAGGTCAATGGTTATAAATAGGAATGTTGTCAAAGGACAAGGTACGCAATACTCACTCTCTCTTTTTCCATTCACACTGTGCACACACCTCACACCATTGGTGTTGTCTAGCATAGTGATCTTCCCTGAGATATTATACCTCTATAAATATCTTCCGAGAGAGTATTGATCCTACATCAAATTCCTAACAAATCTAGCTGGACATCTCTGTTCATCACGAACATAACACTTATAATGTAAAATATGTAATGATTTTGCAACGAAAAACATGTATAGTGATTTTGGTATATTAAAATATTATGATTTGCTATTTGTTTTCTATTTTTTTTAAATTTGTTTTTTTTTCTAAGTAGTTTTTTTTAATGATTTTATCGATTTTGTTGACTAAATATTTATGCCACTTAAAAAAACTAAAAAACTACATAAAAAATTCATAATAATATAGGAATTAAATAAAAAGATGTGATATTCAAAAATACTGAAAAATATTCAATGAATAAAATTAATGAATAATAAATAAATGTACTATTTAGAAAATGAATAACGTTATATTGATTAAATTATAACTTATTATGATTTTACTTATAATACTAGTATTTTATTTGGTAAAACATCTTGATTCAATCTCACATGCTTTAATTTAAATATATATATATATATATATATATATATATATATATATATATATATA
>QARZ01040331.1:0-47466 GCA_013407115.1 Glycine latifolia | reverse complement strand
TATATATATATATATATATATATATATATATATATATATATATATATTACTTTAAGTGGACTTTTTATTATTGTAAATTATCAATAAAATATCAAATTAAGTCAAATATTTTATCTTTTATTATTTAGGAAATATTAGGAAACTTTTTCCTCTTAAAAAAGGCTATCTAAGATGGTAATTGTATGAGTAGTTTTTCCTCAAATTAAGACGGTGAATAATTTTCAATGTTCAACCTTTTCCTCTTAATATACTAAAAATTATTAGTATATAATAATTATTTTATAAAATAATTAATATTAAATACCTAATTTATGAAGAATGTGGAAGAAAAGAAGTTTAATTAAAATTCAAAAAATAATTTTAAAAAAAGAGAGGTCCTTGATAAAATTCATGCTAAAACCATAAGATGAATATTTTACAATACTTGGTTGTATGAATTTCGTAAGTGACGATTTAGGTTTATTGGAAATCTATTTTATTGGGAATAAAGTACATGATTTAGAAAATTAAAAATGTATTCCGTGTTAATTATCTTAACCTTTTGTGAATATGACATTTGTTCTCCAGTTTCAATCATAGGAAACAACTTACTAAAAGGTTAAATAAGTAATTTCAAAATTTTGTATTAGGTTAACTTAGATGACAATGAAACAACTGGGAAAGCAAATTCCTCAAAAGCAAAGGCAAATAATGTTGTAGGATATTTTTTTAATATTTGTAAAGCCTTATCAATCTTATTACATTCAAGGATCTTTTCTTAGTTCAATTTCACTATTGCTAGCACTATGTTTTGCATAGCATTTTTTTTATTATCTTCATCTATACATGATCAACATTTTTTGTTTATATTTATTTTAAGGGTTTTTGGCTTAGAGCTCATGGAAGTCCCATCTGACATTTGTGTCATTGGGTGTGAATCAAGTATATTTGTATGTTAACTTGCTTAATTAATAAACTCTACATTAGTAATTTTTTTTACAGATTCATAACAGTTTTGTCTGTTATTTGTGGTTGAGGGTAAGATGTAGTTAAAAGTCTGCACCCTTGACCATTGCAATTTTGTTTCTTGTTATATATTTGACTCACATGAATTGATGGTGAGTAACACACACTTGAATTGGTGTCAACCATGGCATGAATGCATTTAATATATGAGATTGAATTATCCATACTTGTTTTCTGATTAAGCGATTTTATGAACTCATTTATGTAGAATGGTAATTCTAGTGGTAAAATCAATCATATGAATGTATTTGAATTGTATATAACTTCCACCATGATATTGTCAATGTGATATGGTATTTCTCTATAAGCAGGGTTAGTTTGTGGTTCATATCATCAAAGAAACAATCCCTCAACACTAAATAAGTAACATGGAGTATGTGTATGATTTAGTTGCAAGTGTGACTAACGTGAAACAAAACTGGAGGCTTAATGTAACACTTTGAAATTTCGATAACTGAAAATAGATGTGTTGATGTATTTCTTGTGTTATTTAATTAGTTTAGATTAGTTGAAGTGTTGAGTAAATTATTCTTGTGCAATTACTTAGTGTGGATGTTAGGTTATGTGAAGTTTGTTTGATCTATGCTTGAAATGTGTGATTTATAGTTTGACCCAAAACCTATTTCGGTAAAACTACAATCTTGGACTCATTAACCATTGGATCATCTTCAAACTAAGTGATTGAATGTTTCCATGGAGATACTGTCCCACTTCCACTGGGGTATCTCTAAGGGTTGCAACTTACCTAAGGGTCTTTGATGTTCTATCTTAGCCTTCTGACAGACTAAACATGCATACATAAACTCACTAACCTCTCTCTTCATGTTTGGCCACCAAAACATTGTCTTGAGATCTTGATACTTCTTGGAGCACCGAGCTGGATGCTTAAGTTGCTCATATGCCCTTCCACTAAGATCATCTTCCTAAACTCAGGTACATTGGGGACACAAATTCTATCTAAAAGTCTCAGAACTCCATCTGATCTTGCATTGAAACTGCTATCTCTCCCTGACGTTATGGTTTCTAATTGATTTCTCATAAAAGAATCAAACTTCTGGCCCTCTCTGATCTCTCCTAGCAACTCACTAGCAATTATCAAACCTCCCAATCTTATACTATTAGGGGTAACCTCACATGCAATGCTAAGGTCTCTAAAATGTTCTAGGATATCCAACACCTTAACCATCAGGGAAGATATATGTAGGGATTTCCTACTCAAAGCATCAGCCACTGCAATGGCTTTGCCGGGATGATAGCTAAGCTCAAAATCATAGTCCTTAAGAAATTCTAACCATCTCCTTTGACGCATGTACTCTTTCTGACTAAACATATACTTAAGGCTTTTATGATTGCTAAACACTTCAAACTTGGAGCCGAGTAGGTAGTGCCTCCACATCTTAAGAGCAAAAACTACAACAAATAACTCCAGATCATGGGTAGGATAATTCCTCTAATGAGTCTTGAGTTGTCTAAAAACATAGGTCACTACCTGGCCATTATGCATCAACACTCATCCTAAACCCATCTTGATTGTCAACTTTTCCTTAAGGGTTTGGAAACTATGTTCACACTAGGCATCCCACACAAAAACTTGACCGTTACGAGTCAGCTTGGTCAAAGGCAAGGCTATCTTAGAGAAACCTTCTATGAATCTCTTGTAATATCCCGCTAAACCCATAAAACTTCTTATCTCAAACACCAACTTAGGAAGAATAGCTTCTATCTTAGAAGGATCTACAACTATACCGCCTTGTTGGATAAAGGGGGAGCAGAAAGAAGATGAAGCTAATGAAGAAGCTTGTGCCTTAGAAGAAAGATTTTAGCTTTTCACATGGCAAGGAAAATTGTAATTTGATTAAGTGCATGAGAGGCAAGCCTTATGATCCTTGCATTGCATGAACATGATCATTAACATGCATACATGATTTCAGCAAAGCATTAAAGCTATTCATGGTTTTAAAAGAAACTAATTTCTCATGGTTAAGTTTTTGGAAAAATGAAGTCTCACTGCTTTAATCGATTACTCAACGTTTTAATCGATTGCAGGCTCTGTTTTAAATCTGGAAAAGCCATGAAGAACATATTAATCGATTGCAGGCTTCTTGTAATCGATTACATAGTACAAAATGAAAAGCATATCTAACTGTCTTAATCGATTACCATGATATCGTAATCGATTACTTAAGTTCATTATTAAATATGTATGACTGCTTTAATCGATTACCACAATCTGTAATCGATTACATAAGCTTGTTTTCAAAACTGACAGTTGTAGGATCATCATATGAAGGACAAAATTGTACAAAGTTTTACTTATACATGTATGCTAGATATGTAAATATTTTTTTATAATAAATTAATTATTTTAATTATTATAATCATATTATATTTATTTTTAATGTTTGTTCTAATTTTAAATTATTTTTTGTTTTGAAGGAATATTTTGAACTTTCTAAGCACTTTTCTCACTCATTTAGACCAGATGTCAATTAGGATCATCATGCTACTAGGATATTTTGTTATGCTGTTTTTATTTAATAATTATGTTAATTGGTTATTTTGTAATTTTGTTGTTGTTAATTCTAGAAAATTTCGTTATAAAATTATTTTTCGTTGTTAAAGATTTGTGTGAGTATTCTTCTTTTTAACTTTCAATAATCATTATTAATATTTGTTTTTTCAATTTTTCATACATTTTAAGATTAAAAAAGGACAGTGCTAATATTAATCATAAAAAAAATTATTAAATATGATTTTAAATAATGAAATTGATTTTTACTAGAAATATTATTCAGTTCATTTTTTTTATATAGTTAAAAAAAATCTGAATCCATCAATTACAATTATAAAGTTTACTGCTGAAAATAATCAAGCTAACTAAAACAATTAATTTATAACCATAAAATTATAATGAAATGTGATTTGAATATTATTGTAGATATTTTCTAAAACTTAATGTAAATCAATATGATTTAATTTAATAGTTTTCAGAAATTACAATAAATCACTACATAATTGATTTAGTACTTTTAAAAACCATTAAATCATATCGATAGTTTCCCTTAAGTCCTTAACTAAATCAAATTCCAAGATTTTGTTAAAAACACATAAGTAATTAATATTACAATAACTAAAAATTTAGATAATATATGATTTACAATTTTAATAGATATATAAATTTATTTATGAAATATGTTGAGATAAGTTATGTTATAAATGAGAATATCTTATAAGATTTAATTATAATAATTTAATGTTTATACTTTAATTGATTGGAAAAATATTTCAAGAAAAATTGATAAAAAAAAAATTAATAAAACCACATTCTCAGCATGTTTGGATAATGAGTAATGATGAATTAATTAATTTGAATAAAAAGCGTGGATGAAAAAGCAAAATGACATCCAATGTTCAATGACAATGATAATATATAATTAATATTAATATTTATAATTTAATGTTTGTAATTTTAAAGGTTGGTTTTTAATTTTATGATTATATATAATTGATATAATTATTTAATACCATTAATTAGTTAAATATAATTTACAAATAACATTTTAATATAATAACTTTCTAAAAAAATTAGTTTCAAAATTAAATAATTATTATTTAAATTATAATCATACATTACTATCATGAAAAATTGCATTAAATTAATTTATCAGTTATGTAACATAAAGGACAAAAAAAAGAAATATTAAACAAACAATGATTAAATAATAATTAACAAAATTTAATCGTTTAATTTTTATTAACCATATTTTCATAACGGTTAAAAAAATTATTGACTATAATTAAATAAGTTTTTTCATTCTATAAGATGGTATAAGATGATTTACTTATTATTTATCTTCTCTACTATTTTTCTTTTTCGGTATCATTATTTCACGGTATGTAAGACTTTTTTTTAGTATTTTTCTATTTTTCAGAGTTTCTTTGTAGTTATTATCATCGGTGTGTTATAATATTTTCTAGGACTATGTCTTCTTTAAGACAAAGATTCACAAGATTGATTTAGGAGTTTTACAACAAAATTAACTCCTAAAATGGTATATTCATAAATTATTTACAACTGTAATTACCTTGAATCTTAATATATTTTTTCTAAAAATATTTTATTTTTAAATTTGGATTTGATAGGATAAAATGAAAATTCAAACTATCTTTTTTCCTATTGGGGAGATCACTTGCAACCTGGATTAGCATACAGAACTAATCCCAATGAAAATGTCATTACGCTATATGTTTCTTCACTAGATGATGATGAGAAATCTCATTTTAGATATTGTGGTTTGAAAATTGTTAAGTTCTTTTCCTTAGAGACAAAATATGTTGTTGCAATGTGCTAAATTATAGACAATTGGTTTGAAATGAGGATTTTTTTACATGAACTTTGTGAAGTTCATTAACCAATGCCAATCATGAAAAGCTCATCTATATTCTTCAATAGCTTTATGATGAGTGTTAACACTAGACTAAATGCCTTTGAAATATTAATTTTGTTTACAATAAACAATCTACTTTTTTTTTCATACCACTTTCGAAGAATTTTATTACAATATTAATTGCCATGCTATATTTGGAGGACCATCTGAACCTTGGTAGTACTTTTTATTTCTTTTGGAAGAAATATTTGGTTGATGACAATGGAAAACTTATTTACCCTAAAGGTAATATTTTCTATGTCCATTTATCTAAAGATTCAAGTGCTATGGAAATATTTTTAGGTGGTATGTTGAAAGTTACCAAAAGTTTTACAAGCTAATATTAATCAGGAGGTTTGGTTGAACTTTTTAGGATAAAATGAATTTAAAAGGAAAATTGTTGAATCAAGTTAGAACAAAATTCGTTATCATATAACAATACATAATTCTTATCCAAGAGAATGAGGTTGCTTATGAAGATTATCAAGATGCTAAACAAGAAATTGTTCATATTTTTTATAATCTTAAAAATAAATTGCGCTCTTACCAAACAAAGTGTTCTTCATTGGTAAGTTTTGAATAATTGATTATGTTTAATTTAGATAATCTCTAATTTTATGTTTTTTTTATTAAACTTTAACTACTTTTAATTTCTTCCAGCTTTTGGAAGCTAAGTTTTGATTAGCTGCATTTCCAAAAAAATACAAAACCTATATTTTGGATAGTATCAAAAGATAAAATGTATTTTGACTTTTGGATGAATGCATTTTCACCGGTTATGGGATTAAAAGAGGGTTGTGTCATTAAATTTATTGTGCCTATATATGACCAAAGAAAATTACATGCTATGATTTTTGGAAATTAGAAATAATAATTTTTTATTGGTTTTTTTAATAAATTGTGATTTATATTAATAGAAGAAGATTTTTTATATTGTTTTTCTTTCATAGTGTAATGTTACCAATAATTCTCTTATACTTTGGTTCCATTATCCTTAAAGGTAATTTCCATTTACCAAAGTAAAGATTTTATTTAAACACTTTATTTATTTAAAACATTTAAACTAATTTTAATGCATTACAAAAAATATTTTTATAAGCTATTTAATTTTTTAAAAAAATAATTGGTCAAAACCATTAAATTAATGTTAAACCAATGACAAAAAATATTAAAATTTAGATTGGAAATCTTTTTGTTGCTCAAGTAAGTTTAATTAATCCTGAAATTTTGGTATAATAAAGTCATAATTTTAGCAATCTTGGTGAAAATTAAAAAACACACAATTTCTTCTTAAATGTACAATCTTTCATAATAATTTATCAAATATATTATTATATTTCAGACAGGCACCAGTCAATCAAACGTGTTTACTCAAGACATGATCGTGGGTGAACAACACAAAATTCTTTGCATGTGTTCTATATTTGACACATTCCACAAAATTACATGAGGAGGTACAAGAACAACCCCATCAAAAAATTAATTATCAATATGGGTGGGTGTCAAACTTCTTTCTCTTCATATTAAATATCACTTCATTTTGTATTATTCACAATAATGAAATTCTATGTTTATAACTACTCAACATATGCAAAGATGGAGCCTACATACAATTACTACTACTACATGCCGAGAGAAGAAGCAGATGTTGACCGAGCAATTAATTGGCTCAGTGAGATTCCATGAGAAAAATGGACTCTCGCATGGAATGGTGGCCGACGATAGGGGCACATGACCACTAATCTTGCTGGGTCGATCAATTTGGTACTCAAGAAATTTTCCAATAGGTGCGCTAGTAAAATCCACATATGTAAGGTGTAATGCATTGTTCAACAAGAGAGAGAGAGAAGCTGCGTCAATGCTTGCATTTGACAGACTTTATACGGAAGTACTAAACAAGGCCATCAAAGACACACTTAGAAAGGCAAACACTCACAATGTTCTTGAGTTCGATCGATGCAACACACAATTCTTGGTCTAAGAGATAATAAACCCGAGAGAGGTTTGACCCACTAGAGATTTCACAGTCAAATTGGATGAAAGGTGGTGAGACTATGACAAATTCTAGAAGTTGCACATGCCTTGTTCTCATGTTGCTACTTATAAGCATGCTCATCATAAACTACATACATCTCGTGTATATGTTGAAAAGTGTCTCCAACATATATAGAGAATTGTGTGGAGAATTGCGCAACGAAGCCTATTGGCCACTGTGTCATAAGCCAATGATCTCCCACAAAAGAAAAGAAGTATTAAGGGTCGTCCTGTCTCCACTCGTATCCACACCAAAATGGATATCTGAGAACCAAGTCAACTAAAGTGATGTTTCATGTGTTGCATTGCATGTCATTCAAAGAAAAATTTCCCTCACAGTTTAGGCTCAAGCCAACAACGTTGAATGTATCTCATATTATTTGTATTTGTCAAATTTTGTTGTATTAATTTAAATTTAAATAATTTGTTGTATTAATTCAAATTTAAATATTTTGCTCTGTTGTTGGTAATTTTAAAATATTTTTTATGTCATTGGTTACATATGTTTTTCAATAATCAGATAAAATTGTGGTCGTTGTGTTGAGGGAGAAATTCATTTGTGATCCCTATTTGACTTGTAGTTGCAGTTGTAAGAGCTATTGCTACGTGCTTTATGGGGGGGGGGGGGGGGGGAAGGCCAACCTACTATTACCAGCCTTTCATTCCAATGAAACTAGCTAATGCTTATGGACTTATGGGAATAACAAAATCCATAAACACTACACCTGTCCAATCCCATCACACATGCTAGCATATGCATGCAAACTTGTATAAGTGAACCTAGTGTCCCCTGCATTGATTGAACACACCTCCCAACCTTTGCAGACTGAGGAATTCCTGGGCAAACTGAGCCAAGAAAATTTTGGAAAAATTTACATCAACTTATATTTAAATAAATTAACAGAATCCATGTCTACCATGGATGAAAAGAAAACTCGTAGTGGAAGCTAAAAAGAAAATAAAATGGAGGAAGATATTATTAGCATAGAATGAGAATTAGCTTACAAGAGTTGGTTAGAGTAATTAACTAAACTAACTAAGCTAACTCTAGTTACAATATGATCAAGTTGAATTAACCATGATCAAAACTGTATTTATGCTAAGACCCCCCCTCTCAAGCTAGGAATGATTATTGGACATTCCTAGCTTGGAATATAGTAATTGAAAAGCACCAGACATTATAGTTTTAGTATACATGTCTGCAAGCTTATTTGCACAAGAAATAGGAACCAATTTCACAAGTCCTATCTGCAACTTTTCTTGAACTATATGACAATCAATTTCAATGTGCTTTGCTCTCTCATGAAAAATAGGATTGGCAGCTATGTGAAGAACATATCTATTATCACAATACAGAAAAACAAGTTGTTGAAAATCGATTTTAAATTCTTCAAGCAGAAAAGCAAGCCATTGTAGCTCACAAGTAGCACTAGCCAAAGCTCTATACTCAGCTTCTGAGGAACTTCTAAATACAATGGCTTGTTTCTTAGATTTCAATGAAATCAACGAATGACCAAGGTATATGGCATAACCAGTAATTGACCTTTTTGTATCAATGTAGCCAGCCCAATCTGTATCACTAAATCCTTTTAGATGAATGTTCTATTAACAGAAAGAAAAATTCATATACTTAGGGACCCTTTGATGTATTGAAGAATTCTGAATGCAACTTGTTGATGAGCTGAGGTGAGTTCAGCAACAAACTGACTCAGATGTTACACAACTTATGTGATATATGGCCTTGTGTTAGTCAGATAAATCAGTCTACCAATTAGTCTCCTGTAGGAAGATGCATCCTCAACTGAAAGAGGAGAACCTAATGCTGATGAAGCCTTGTTGTATAATCAAAGGGAGTAGAGCTTAGAACCAAGCATGCCAGCGTCATTGAGAATGTCAAGAGCATATTTTTTGAATTTTAACATTTGTTGCAGTATGTTTCTGATAGCAAAGATGTTTAAGTTTCAATCACATGTTGCATTTTTCTATCAATTTAAAACCACAAATTAATGTTGAAGGTTACACAAATTAAGAAATGAAATTATAATTGTTAGATACAGGGGGAGCTTGAAGAGGATAAAGATGATGATGAACTATGTGTTTTAGACATATTTTAGCTTTTTACATGTCATTCACTTGAAGGCATATGTAATTTGTTAGTTGTTTAAGAGCTTCATCGTCTGATCCCTTGCATTGCATAAACATCATTCATAGGCATGCATACATGATTTTATCAAGTCACATTTTTTCTTTTTTGCATAAAGAAATCAAGTATTCATGGTTAAGTTTTGGAAAAAACCACTTTTTACACTAACTTAATCGATTACCAAAATTTGGTAATCTATTACTTAAGTCATGAAGAACTAATTAATCGATTACAAGGTAATGGTAATCGATTACACAGTACAAAACACAAAATAAGTCTTCATGTGGTAATCGCTTACCATATAATCGTAATCGATTACATGAGCACATTTTTGAAGCTAGACTGACTGTGATAATTGATTACATTGCGGTTTAATCAATTACTTTGCTCATGTATCTTTTCCAAAAAGAACAAAGAACACTTTAATTGATTAAATAGGATATTAATCGATTACTTAAGTGAAAAAAATCGATTACATGGACGATTTAATCGATTACATTTAATTGAAAAAGTTTTCTATAAAAAGCTGTTGGGTCTTTTGATTTACACAGAACTTAAAAACTTCAAAATTTTTCATTGCTCTCAAAAGCTTGCTGAATTTAGAGAAGATACACTGAGTCTCAAAGCTCTTGTTCCTAAAATCAAGATCTTCATGCATCATTGATAGAATTCTTTTTGGACAAGATTTCAAAGGAGTTTCTTGGAGAGCTTGGTCCGAAGCTTGCTTTCTTTTAACCTGATTCCAGCATGGTAAGCACATGCATTTTCATTCTTTGGATCATAGGGTTGTATCTCTCCTCTAAACTCTACCTGTAATTCGTTTTTACATTTCAGCTTGTAAGTTGCTATTTCAAAACTGTTCTTTAAAGCTTTTCTAAAATAGGGTTCTCTAGAGGGAGGGTAGAGAAGGGTTCTCTATGTCTTGATCATTAGAAGTCTGAAGGGGTTTTAGATTTCAGTTCTTTATCTAGGGTTGATGAAGGGTGATCTTTTGTAAGCTTGTAAAGAATAGATTTTGTTATAGTGGAAGCCAAGGTTTGGTTGGAAGAAAATGGATGTAGCTTCTCTTGTTAAGGAGTGAACCAGTATAGTTCTTGGTGTTCTATTATTTTCATTTTGCTGTCATTGATTGCTAATCTTTTGGTTAATATTTTCAAGATCAACAGATAAACTTTTTCTGCTATTGCTTTTTGTGAATGGTGAATCTTGATTGACTGAAAGTTTCTTTTTTTAAAAGGGTGTCCTTGTGATACGATCCTAAATCCGCTGCTTTTTTTTGAAGAAATTTTTAAAGACCCTATTTTAACTACTTCACCCCCCACCCTCTTGGTTAATTGTGTGTGTTCATATTGTTTTCAATAATAAATATTGAAATATTATATATTATATTATATAAGAATTATATGATATGAAATAATATCTAGTAACAATACTTGATTTAGATTTTGAAATACTTCCCTATAAACAACATATGAAGTGATATTTGAATTATTTTCATCCTCTTTACTTAAAAAATCTTCAATTATTCATGTGTTGTAACTCTATATTGGCACATACAATTATCCATGTAAGAAAATTGACATTAAAAGATAAATTCCTATATTTTTTTAATGTTTGTCCTTGACTATTATTTATTGTTGTTTGTTAGACTTTTGGCAAGCGTACCAATGTCGTCGCAGGTTACAGAATTTATAAAGAGATTGTCTCCTTAGGAACTTGAGCTACTCAATTTTTTCCAAATAAAACTTAACAGTTTAATAATTATGTACAATAAGGTTGATCGGAATATCATGAGTTTAAGAAATAAAAAATTATGGAATTAACAAAAATACGAAAAATAACGGATTTAGTGCGTCGAAAATACGAAAAATTACGAAAACAATTCAAATGAATTTAATTAATTTAAGAGAAATATAGGATTGGATTTCATCGTTCATACCTTCAATATCCAATTAACATTAGCACATACGAATCATTTTCTAATATTAATCATGCACACATTAATTCACCCCAAATCGATCCCTCATACTCGAGAATCCTAAGGATATTTACCAAGTATGGATTCCTCGCATATGAAGTAAATAACTCAGCATTGCAATCATAATCTTATGATAATTTGCAATCAAAACAGTATGTTATATTCCTAGCAATGTAACGTAAAGAGTAAAATCATTTAGTTCAAATTCTAAAAGTACTTTCCAGTCAAACTTAGAATCCAATTTCATGAAACTAGTGATCAAGTAAAATCAAACATTACAAGCAAAATGAAATCACCAGTAATGAGTAGAAAAGATTCATATATATATATATATATATATATATATATATATATATAAAGTATCAATAGAGATACATAAGGGTACAAAGATTACATCCAATCTTTTATAGAAACTAGTCGATCATTGTGTAGAGCACAACAGAAGACATGACAAAGGAAGCGATCCACGGTCATTTTCTACAAGATTTCTTCTCTTTTTTCTCTCTTCTCTCTCATCTTTATGTGTTTTCCTCTCTAGTTGAACTCGCCCAGGCAAGTTGGTTACTTCTGGCTGAAGTAAGGTAGCTCGCTTGGGCGAATTTCACTTTGGAAATTTGTAAGTGACCCTTTTGGCCTTCATCTTGGCTTGCTTTCTGGATCCAACAAATAACTATCGAAACATCAGAATTGCATGGATGAATCTTCCAAATTTAAACAACAACATTTATAAATGTACAAAATATAAAACAACTAGAATTAAGGGAAGTTTCTAACAAATCTCGTAGTTATGAAAATCGGCCCGGTCATTGACCCGGTCGAGGTAGTGGGTCACTAGGTCAGTGGTTCAACCGGTGGGTCAGTAATTGGCCCGGTTTGAACGATCTATATTAAAAAATTCAAAATTATATTATATATACATATATAATTAATATTATTTGATTAAGAAAAATTCATCCATAATTCTATACTAAAAAATTCAAAATAAAAATTGAAATATTAAAGTTGATAACACAAGTAAAGTATATTAAAAATAAAAAAGACTGTAAATAGTAACTACCTAAATAAAAAACACAAAAGCCTATTTCGAAAAGTTATATGAAAACTACAAAAAGCAAAAAAAATGGGTGCAGAAAGTAAATTAGGCCTAAATCAGAAAAAGTGAACAACCCTACGTCCTTACCATATATATTCTTCTTTTCTCCTTCTCTTTTAGTGCTGCTGTCGTGCTTCTCTTCCTGCGCCTTCCTCCTCTTCCTGCACCTTCCTTTTCTTCCATTTCAATGCTTATTTAGTAGATATTAGTTTTTCTTTCTATTACCATTCTTAAGAGCCATTTTCATCCAAACGCAAGCTCGAACATTTGTAACCCGAAAACGCCAAACCTAGTGCCTAGTCCATGTCCGACGCTGTGAACACCGATGACACCGTCGTTTCCCCCAAGACCGAGAACAAGCATCTCCGCCTCAACGACGCTGTTTTGTGCGTCTGAACCTTTTTTTTTTCACCAACCCAATTTGGGTCCTAAAAATCGGCCGGATTACTGGTTCTTCCCAAAACCGTCTGATTTTATCCGGGCCAAACCGAGCCACATGCATGGCCGGTTCATTAGCCAACTCAGCCCGGTGGATGCTCCGATTCCCGATCTAACTGGTTCGACCGGTCGGTCCGAATCGATTTTCACAACTATGAGAAATCTACTGAAATCAAAAGATAAGTGCTAGGCATTATAATCCCGAAATAACTAAAAGATGGTACTTATCATCGTTGTAAAGGAAACCACTACTAAAAATTGTTTACACTGAAATTCTCCTAAATTGTTTACCCAATTTGAAAATTATTTTACCTAAGTAACATCTTAACTTGAAGTTCTAGATTGAAGTCTTGTATTTTTTGTTAAGGTCAAAACTTTACATAAAGGCCAAAGATATGAAGCATTAATACCTGTATGAACAACATCTTGTCTTGTTCCCTTTAGTGTGACTGTAAGTATCTGTCTAAAATCTCCTCTCAAAACTACAACTCCAAATGGAAGATATGATCTTTTCCTATTAGAAAATCTTAAAATTGGATAAATAATCTCAATATAATTTGGCTTGAAATCCTTATATTGTAATGGTTTTCGCCAAAGTAATGCAACCAAATTTGATTAACATTTGACAACTAAGAATAATCAATAATTTCCTTAGCTCCAACAAAAATCTAGGCTAATTTAGTATTTAAATCCTCTTTTACTTCTAGAACATATATATTATGTTGAGGATCTAATACATATGCAAAACCTTATGCGATAGATTCGTTATGGAACTATTGAAGGCACGTCATAGTTGCATGTTATCCTATTTGACACACAAAAAACTAAAGTACAAATTAAAAGTATGGATGATATAATTCTTTTAAAAATGTATATAAAATTGAAAATCGTATAACATACACTTTCAATGTTGGCAATCATCATAAAAGTAGTGAAGAAATCCTTAGAAAATGAATGTTTTGGAGATTTCAGCGAATTGTTCAAAGTTGGATAGGATATTTCATCACTATAATTCATGAAAATCCGCATACCAAATGAATTGTGCCCCACATCTTGTAGGAAAACCATATGAGGACTCTCTAGATGATACAATTGTGTAATTTCGGAAACGCTAAACTTGAACTTAGGTTGATCCAACAATGTAGAAAGTTGCAATTGAATAATATTGCCATCAGGATCGACCACATTGCATATTTGATATTCCTATTCATGCCTTTAGTAATGATTTAAAAGTAATTCCAGTATTCATCTAATCCTAATTAAAAATCAATTAAAAATTACTTTTAAAACATATATGTTAATATATGAACTTAAATGGTAAATACATTCATATAATAACTTAAATGATAAATACCTGATTTGGATATAGAATAGTCTCAAATGATCTAAACCAAATGTTGGATTAAAAATAGTTTTCAGTTGACATCCTACAAATGTGAGTCAATTTACTAATTGCTCACCTATCACTTGAAAAAGATAAAGTTTGCCAAACAAAAATTGTAACATACAACTCAATTTAAATAGAGGATGAACTCCCTTTAAATTTCCCTACACTTTTCATAATTGAAAATATGCAATTTCCTTTCAATTTTCACACACACACACACACACACACATATTCAGAATTTTTGTATATTACTATTTAAGTATTTATCATACTTTTTTAAAAATGAAAATATAAACATATATAATATATAACGTAAATAAAAATACAATATATATAGAGAGAGGGGGGATATAGGTTGATGTAGTGTTTAAGGCAGAATCAAAGGGGAGAAAGGTTACAGATTCGAATTTCTCTGTGAACAAAAACTTACAATACTAATAACAAATGTTTGCCAATAAAAAAATACAATAAAAATATATAATATATAATACATATACATATATAATCTTATTATATAATAAGAAAAACCCGTGTAATTCTTTGCATTAATTGACATAAGATTTTTATTGGAAATCAAACAAAATTATATATCAAGATACAATATAATAACGTTGTAGATAAGGGTCTAAAATAAATTGAACCTATGAGTGGGGGGGGGGGGGAAGAAGACAAGTAACATAAGAGAAAAGAGGGTCTATGTCCTCTTAAGTGTAGAGTCTGGGGTTAAGGTTAAGGGTTTACGCTCTAGGTAAGGGTTAAGGTTTGGAGCATTGGATCTCTTGGTATGAATAGATGAGGGTATGAAATAAATTGGATTCTTTGATGTGAGTAATAAGGGTTTGAAATAAATTGGATTCCCTGACATGGGTAGATAAGGGTTTGAAATAAATTAGTTTCCTTTACGTGAGTAGATAAGAGTCAGAAATAAAGTGGTCTTGTGAGTGAGAGAAAAAGAAGAAGACAAGTAACATGAGAGAAAATAGGGTTTGTCTTCTCTTAAGTATAGGGTCCAGGGTTAGGGTTAAGGGTTTATGACCTAGGGTAAGTGTACCACCTTGAAATTTTGATAACTGAAAATAGACGTTTGATGTATTTCTTGTGTTATTTGATTAATTTAGATTATTTGAAATGTTATGTGAATTATCCATGTGCAATTGCTTGGTGTAGATGTCAATTTATGTAGAGTTTGGTTGAGATGCGTTGTAATTGAGTGATTTCGAGTTTGACCCGAAACCTGTTTTAGTAAAATCACCATTCTGGATTGGTTAACCGTTGAATGACCTTCAAATTTAAAAGGTGGGTTCCTAACCCCAAATATAAAACTTTCGACCATTGAGATTGGCGAAACAACATCTGAAGCGTGAGAAATTAATTTTTTACTAAAGCAGAAAATTTAAAATTGGGTCAACTCACCCAGGCGAATTTAGGAAGGCTTTTTGGCTTGCCTGGGCGAGTCAAGTTGGCGTTAAATAATGCAGCAACATCCAAAATCACAAAAATTGGCATCCTTCTTCCTCCCAACAGCCACCCCACCTCTCACCATCATCCTCCACCATCGGTGACCACCACGGGTCGCCGTTGCTTGCCACGAGACCATCGTACGGAGAAGAACCCTTTAATCGGAGCAGAATCTTCGAAACTCTTCTCGAAGTTTTGGTAGAGAACGGAGCCTCCAATCCTCTTTCTTGGTTTCCTTGAGGTAATCTTAGTTTCCTTTGTCTTCTTCCAGCTAGTTTAAGCTTCTCTTAGTGTCTCTTGTGTTTTGGGTACCGTTGTTGGGAGTTTTACACATCCTTTGAAAACCCTTTAAAAAGGATATGTTGTAAAAGTCTCTTTTTTATGAAATTGAGTTTATATTTATGATTGAATTATGGAAGTGTAATAATAATTGGATACAAGAAGAATAAAATAGAATTTATTTGCTCACAAGCTGCCCAAAACTGTCCCTTGCTGCCACCTGAATTGAGAAATCTATTTCTCTTTCATTTCTTATTCAAATTAGGTGAATGATATATGGAATTAAATATCTAGATGTCTACTACAACATATAAAAATTTCAGATAAATCTAGAGTTTGTACTGCCAGTAATAACAAAAATACTAAGAGATGTCATTGTCCTAAGTTGAATTCGCTGACAGTTTTGGAAGTCTAGATTAAAAATGCTATATCTTGAGTTTTATGACTCCAAATAAGGCATGTTATACCTTGTTAGAAAGCTTAGGAAGTCTAGTTTAACATACTAAAAGATGATAATTTTTGGACTAGTAGATTGGTACAGAATAAACAATGAGTGAACCTAATCTGTTTAAGTGTTTCTAGCCTTTTAGACCTTTTGGATTGGGCACAACTTGTAACTCTTGGAATTTTGGCCCAAGGAATCAAATATTCAGCTCAAATTTGGACTATTCAGAAGTGGATTTATGTGCAACAGCCATAGAATAGGCATAGCTAAGTGAACTAATAGGAAGAAAAGTTTGGTAAACCAAAGTCAATGGTAAGTCAATGAAGATAAGCTTTTTGAACCAACCTTTCTAGGTGGCCTTCAAGGTGGAAAGCAAGCATTAAATGAGGGAATCTTCAAATAAAAATCTAGTTTCAGCCAAGACATAAGCACCAATCAGATTGTGTTTCATGTCCAAGCCTTTCCACATGGCATAAAATCAAGCTTCAGAAATCATTGCTTTTAGAAAATAAACACCAAATTGAAGGTGCAACTGCTAGTATATATGTACAGTCGTGGGTTTGTATGCCTTAGGTGAATCAATAAACAAAAATCAAGCTTTAGGAAGCCTGTCCATGTGCACCTATGCCATTAATGAAGGGAACATTGGTAATGATGATTAGATAAGGAAAATCTAGATATTTTCTTAATCTATAATGACTTAGTCAACCTAGAACTTAATTAACTACTAACTAAGTTTCTTTCTAACCAATTCCTTTCCATCATTACTAAATCAATTATAGCATCACAAAAAAAAAATTTGCTTGTAAATTTCAGCCTCCAAGACCTATCATACTACTACTTGCTCCTTACACCAAGCTTTTCCATTTTCTACCTCCTTTGCTTGCTTTAACCGTGCCTCCCTTCTACCACCTCACCTATCAACCATTTTATTTTTCAAGACCTCTTTTCTTAGAGGATTTCCCAAGGAAGATAGCACTTCATTCCATTTAAAAAATCAAACTCACTTGAGGTAGGCTAGGCTTCAATATCTAGTTAAGCATTTGTTTGGATTAACCTATATGCTTAAATGTACAGATTTATGGCTATTATTTAGGCTGGAATTTCATGTCATTTGAAGGTTATTTTATGATGTAAAAATGTTGATTTAAACCATAGGATAGGTGATGATTTATAGGCTAAAATATTAGTGATGTTTGGAAGTATATTTGGTGATCTTTGGAAGTGATTTTGATGATATTTGGGCTCTTTGTTCATATTTTTATTATGGGACTGTTTTGTATTAATGTTTAGAAGTAGAGGTTGAATGGTATGTAGACAAATGGTTCAAATACTAGAGTGATTCAATTTTGAGGATGAAGTAGTAAGGTGGTAGGTGCAAGGAGAATTAAGATGCATGCTAGGTTTTAATATTTTTTTGTGAAGGTTTTAAGGAATCAGAAATTATTTGAAAGATATATTGTGGTTTATTAGTCAGATTACTAACATGATTTTTCTGTAGCTTAAGGATATTCAATGGTCATGCCTAAGTTGATAATGATCTTATTTAAATAAGGTATGGTGGTTTAACCATACTTGTGGTACATATGATGTTATGATAAAAATATTTTTCCAGAAGGTGGTATGTATTTTTCTTATAGATTTTATTATGGATGGATTTTGATTGATGATATGTTGATTTATGTTTCCAAGTCTAGTACAAGATTTGTGAAACAGAATTTGATACTACATACAGTACGATATGTAGTGACCAGGTGAAGATACATGGAATAAATCATGCATGTTTGCGTAAGACGATCACAGTGTCTACATCTAGTACGAGGTGTAGCTACATACAGTACGATATGTAGATGCTATGTGCACCCTGGGAAAATTCATTTCATGCATTCATATATAGTTGCATAATTATTGTATGGAGTTATTTGGATATATTGATGATTTACTAATGTACTAATGTATTTGGTGGTTTAGATTTTGCCTAGAAATTTTATTTCTCACTAGATTTGTTTCATTTTTTTTATATATATAGATGACCTTGGTGATAATCTTTCTTGATGGATATGGACTGAAGGTGAAACAGAGATGAAGCTAGCACGAGATTTTTCCTAGTACTCTTATGTT
This sequence comes from Glycine latifolia, assembly GCA_013407115.1. Classification (NCBI taxonomy): domain Eukaryota; kingdom Viridiplantae; phylum Streptophyta; class Magnoliopsida; order Fabales; family Fabaceae; genus Glycine; species Glycine latifolia. The sequence goes on along the minus strand of QARZ01040331.1, from coordinate 28,658 downwards.
TTAGAATATTAGCAAGTATGGTGGATTTCGTGCTTGTATAATAAGAAGGGATGTAACAAGGACTGTGATTACGTATAAAATATATATTAGTTCAACAACTTCATTTTAGAATTTTCACTAAGATACGTTCTTTAAAAATGAAATAGTATTAAAATCATCTAGAAATAAATTAGGTCGTTACACAGTTTCCTAACCAACAAGCTAGGATCTTACTATATGCAACATGTTCTTACAAGTTTTACAATCACTTTTAATCAATCTCAGACTAAGAACAAGGCATCTAACACCTATAGAACCTTTGTGATCAAGACTTAGAGAAACAACCCCTTTCTAATCTCCCTCTAGAAAACCTATTCTAGAAAAACTCTAAGAAGTTATTGCACAAGTTACAAACACAGAATTTCTTAAAGAAATACAACAATGTAACAAGGAGAGTTACAACTTGGGATCCAATGCAAATTTATGCAGATGATTAAAGAATCTTGAACCAAAGGTTGAATAAAAATTTCAAAACAATCTCTCCACTTTAGCAAGTGCCCAAAAGGAAATCCTCACAAGGTTTCAAGATGTTTGTTGAAAACAGGCAACAACTATTTATAGAAAAAATAATTATAACTGCTAGTAATCGATTTACAAGTCCTAAGTAATCGATTAATGTGTTCTTCAGGCTTTTTGGAAAACTGATGAGTAATGTAATCGATTAAAACGCCGTGTAATCGATTAAACCAATGAGAAAACGTTTTTTCCAAGACTTGAAACATGGAACACTTAGTTTTTTATGAAGTTATGAAAAACTTGAGTTTCAGAAAAGCTTTTCAAGAAACTTCGCTTTGCAAAATCATGAATGCAAAAGCATGAATGTTTTTCATGATAAATAATAAAAGAGATTTATGCAATGGATCATAGGAGGCATCAACTTAGACAAACTCATACACAAATTACAAATGTCATTCAATTGAATTGACATGTAAAAAGCCTAAACATTATTGTCTAAGATCATCAACTTCATGGATCCCTTTTGCTCCCCTTGAGTCTAACACAGGGTAGGGGATGTTGGAGGGAGATTCTTTTGTTGGAGCCACCAAGTTGACGTGATAACGTTGCAATTTATTTGGGAGAGAGTTGAGTTTTGTTATCAACTTTTTCTTGGTTGGTTCCTTAATTCTCTTTGATCGAACATGTAAATCCCAGAATTTATGCAGAAACTAAATTATTTTTTGATATGTAAATGATATGTAATGATTTAAAATATACATACATATGTATTTATTCACATATTTGTGTTATTTGATGAGGGTATTATCGCAAAAAAGTTTACCCTCATTTTCATAATCAAATTAATGAAATTTTTATTTAAAATTGAAAATTACACGTTTAGAGTAATGGTATCGTAATGACGAGACAAGTCGTTACATAAGATGCTTTAGGAAAAAAAATAACACGTAGGAAATTGGTTCCCCAAGAACCGATTTCATAACATTAAAATGAAAAAAAAGTATAACACATGCGAGAAATCGATTTGGAGGGAACCAATTTCTCATCTATGTGCAATAATTTGTATCATTATGTAAATAATTGTTGCTTTATATCATTTGGATATATTTTTATTTTATTTGTATTATTTGGGTAAAAAATTTCATTAACTTACACTGGTTTTTTTTCATTTTTTATTTTTCAAGTACAAAATTCTTAACTTGTTTAAAAACATGATTGTTACTTCCTACACCCCACAAATTTCTCTTGCACCTCCTTTTACTTTTATAATTTTTAAACTACCCAACTTACCCACCTTCATTTATAATTTCTTATCTCACCCCAGTTTTCCCAAATTCTAAACCTCCTACTTCAGTTCTCATGTACCTCAATGCATCTCTCCCTCCATGACTCTTATTCCAAAAGGCATGGATTCATTTGGTACTAAACTTGATGTTTGAGATAATTATAAAAAATCTAAAAACTAGGTGAGGGTACTTTTGGAATTTTTGGTCTTTCTATTTTTCAAAATCCATAATTTTAGTCCTTTTATTCTAAAATAGAGATATCTAGTTCTTATATTTTTCAAAATTCGCAATTTCAGCCTCCTTATTTTAAAATAGAGACATTTAATCTTTTAGTTGTATAAAACCTATAATTTTAGCCCTTCAATTAAATAGAAAACATTGACCGCTAAATTTGTATCACTTTAGATTAATCATATTGGTCAATGTTTCAAATTTTATGAAATGATTAAAATTGTGAATTTTATAAAACTGAAAAACTAAAATGTCTCTATTTTAAAATGAGGAATTAAAATTATGAATTAAAAAAAATATAAAGATTAAATTTCTTTATTTTAAAATAGTAACTAAAAATTTTGGATTTTAAAAAGTAAAGAGACAAAAATTACATTTAAATCTTAATTTTAAAACTAATATCGGGTGCTGGTGGAAATATATGAAGTGCAGGAAGCAATACCCTAAATCCAGTTGCATAATTGCACGAACCCTTACCTTAAACCCTGTCCCTCTCCTCGCTGTCCAGTGCCGCCTAGGTGCCTACCACTTCTTTGGCTGCCTCCCATAATTCGCGCACTCTCATCCATCGTACGCCGCCGTTTCCACCCTCGCCCTTCCTGGTCTCTCTTTCTCTCTCTTCTTCTTCTTCATAAAAATTTTCCTTTCTCTTGTTTTTTGAATCCTGAGATTTTTTGAATCTTCTATTTTTGTGTTGGATGCATTGTTATTATTATTATCTTCTTGCCTTTTCGTGTGTCTAGATTGATTCTCTGTTATTATAAATGGGAAAGTTGGGAAAGAAGGCAAGGAAGTTTGCGAAAAAGAATTTGCAGTCAGTTTTGAGGAACAAAAGGAAGTTAAATTCCAAGTTCAAAAGGAAAGCATCAAAAAGTAAGGATTTTATATAGTTTATCTGTTTATTATTCTATAACACCTGCTTTCGTGTTGTTGTCTTTCATATATTATTTTAACACTCTTCAGTTTATCCCTACTTGCTTATTGCACTTATTAGGATTTTGATTTTGATTTATTTTAGTGGTTATATAGTCTCTGAATGCAGTTTTCTTGTAAGATATATTTTCAGAAATAATGGAAATGCTCACTTAGCTTCTTGAATTTAGACCTAGGGAGGCAAATATTCCTAAATGTAATTTTGAGAAATTCTTGTTTGGACATGTCCCAGACCGCCACACCATGAATGAAGCCAGGAAATATATAACCAAGTACTTGAATTTAAAAAATCTAGACTTTCAACCCTTTTAAAGGCTTCAGGATTGAAATGATTAACTGTATTTTTGGTTTGCTTCTGTTGGAATGCATCTATACACAAGTCCTATTTCTTATATTTTATGGTTTGCTCTTCATCTATTTGATTTTTTTTGTTCAGTACCAGGTTTTCTTTTTCTTTCTACTTGTTAGATTTTAGAAAGCCTTAATTTTTATGAGCCTAGTCAATCACCTACCTTTTATTCTTGTGGGAGTGCCTCTCCTGTACACAATTTATTTATTTATGTGCTGGACTAATTGAAACTAGATATGTTTGACAAATATTTCATGTTGTGGCTGAAAATGGGAAATATAAATCAGATGCATCATGTTTGTATCGGCCCAGTGTATGGAGTGATGCACCATGTGACCTAACAATTTTCTTTCTATTGGGAAGAATTTGGCAGGAAGTGCCTATTGAAGGGAATTGAGAAAGAGCCTTATGTGCTGGGAAATATCAACTGACTGAATAATACTATTGTTTAGTCTTTATTTGATTATTTCTTTTTACTCAGTCTTGTTATGAATGGCTTACATGCAGTGTTCAGTGTTCTCAATTGTGAATGGTGACAAGGCAAAATTGGCCTTCGATTTATGTCAGATATAGATAGATAGACTAAGTTTCAGATTCTAAATTCAAAATGGAGAGAGGAATACAAGGATCATTGAAAAGAAAGAAGAAAAATACTAACAAGAAGGTAATTGAAGGTTGGAACTGGGTGAGTGGGTGAGTTAAAGGACTTAAGGCTGGAAGTTTATGGGCTGTAATGGTTTTGTTACAAAATAAAAGAAAATCAGTGGATGGATCATGGATGGCAGATAATGGGCCTGTGGGTTCAGTTGGGTGGCTTGCAAAATAAAACAAAGAGAGTAAATGATAGTTTTCTTTGCAGTTCACAGAGACAGTAATGTTTTTTGCAGAAGTTTCTTAGGGAGAGGCCAAGGGAGAGTTTGATTTTGCTGGTGGCAGGATGGTTTTTGCAGAATCTAAGAAGACGATGTACAGTTACACAAACAGATAGAAAATACGATGGTCAAATAAGTTGTTTCTATATTTGAAACGGACTTGCTGGACACTCAAAAATACTATTTTATCATTCCCCCAATTTTCCCCCAAACTTTTTAATTAGGATAGATTTACATCAGGGCTCAACCTTGAGTCATTACTTGTTTAATGTTTACCAGGGACATAGAAAAGAGTATCACTAAATGCATGTTTTTTTGTGAATGATATATTTCTAAGGGAGAAATCAAGGGAAGAAGAAATTAACTGTAAACGTTGAGTTTTGGATATAGACTTTGGAATCAAAGGTTTTCCACTTTAGTAGGAGCAAGACAGAGTACATGCTTTGTAATTTTAGCAAGAAACAACAGTAAAACGATTTGGACATATACATTGGAGAAAATATGCCATGGCGCTGCAAATCTGCCATAAGCCACCATTTGACGGCACTGATTGCATTTATTTTAATATATTAAATCATGAAATTTTTGAAATACTTTAGTTGGCTAGTAGTATGAGGCACTTGTTCAGTATGGATTAATGACTAAGTTTAGCTATTGAAAAGCACCTGACTCAGTTCATTTTGGAATTCAGATCTCTTTTGCAAATTTTGGATAGCTCTAGGAAGCAGATAATTGCTTTATGGCATTCGTATTTTTTTGGAATTAATGTATTGATTCTGTGGCTTCTGATCAATTTGAATTTTTTATTTTCTGAAAATTTGACTGCAACAGGAGATAATCAGGATATTGAAGAAAACCTAGAGGATGATGCAACAAATTCATCAAATGAAAGGTAAAATGGTAACCTAAATACAGTCTGATAATTCTCATCATATGTCCTTGTTTCTATTACTACTGTACTGATTCTGATGTCATTGTTTTTATACAATATTTTTCTTTTATTTGGTAAATTTTAAACTATGTGGGTGTTGCCCACCAAAGCATTGTTTTTAAAGTAATAGAGAATTCTATAGAACATTAAATATTCTAATCAATGCAACTGATTGATGTTGTCTTATTCTGATAGAAATAATTCCTACAAATCGTCTGTTGGAGGGGCGTGTTGTTAAAAATACAATTTGTTGTCTACTCATTTTTCTTCAATTATGATAGTAGTTTTGAGGAATATTATCAATGTATTGTGGATAAAGTAAACTTAATTGATGAGGAACATTTAACACAGACGATCTACATGTTCCTGCACTAATAACAAACAATTCATTTTTTGTTATCAGAATAGTCGTTGAAGAATTTCAAGACACTTCTCTTGATGCTCTATTCAGTGAAGATGACAGTGAGATGCTTGGAGATGATTCAGATAGTGATGGATTTCTTTCAGAGGTTTAAATTTAATTTATTGCTAATACTCTTGTTATTTTTAATTTTTAATTTTCTCTAGCTATTGTATATTTGGTGTATTGATTTCTTGAGTTTGTGATCAGGACTCAAGCTTTTCACATGTTATTGGAAGTGACGATGAAAATGAAAATTATATTGGGAGTAAGGACATTTCTAGCTTTTCAGTTTAAACCATTTGTAATTTCTCTCTTTGCTGCTGATAAAAAAAAAATTTCTCTTTGCTTGTGTTTCAATAGACTGTGATGCTAGTTTTTCTTTCAGACAGCAACGGTGCTAGTTCCTTATCAGTGCAAAACAATGATATTAGTGCAAAACTTTTGAAGAAAGCAAAAAAGTTGAACAAACTGAAAGAAAAGGTGGTTTTCTTTGTCTTATGGTTTAATGGTGGTTTTCCCTATTTAAATTTTATTCTCTTAAATGGAGAGAGGTTTATTGTTCCATAAATTCATATGGATGGATACCTTTTTATTTGATTAATACTTCTTTTGAACAATTATGCCATGCTAGTGTCTCCTTTTTATCAACATCAACATCAACAGCACCTTTAACCCAAGTTAATTGGGGTCGGTGGTAGATGAATCCAATGATAAATCTGAAATGAGACAAAGAAAGAGAAAGGGAGAGGGGAAGAAAAAAGTGGAAAAAAAGACAAAAGAGAGAAAAAATAAGCTAAAATAAAATAAGGGTGAAAGGAAGAAGGGAGAAAAGGAAAGGAAAAGAATTAAAACAAGGAAACGATTGGAACATAGAACTATTAATGGGTTTTACCCTCCACCAAGCTTATAGCTTTTCTCCACTTCGTCCTAAGACATACCGTCCGCCTATCTATATCCCACTCTATTAGGTCTTGTTTAACTACTTTTCCCCAGGTAAGTTTCAGTCGACCTCTACCTCTCTTTGTGTCGAACTCTTGGTAACAAACTCTTGTTCTTACGGGAGCATCCAGTGACCATCTCATAACGTGCCCAAATCACCTTAATCTATGCTCTCTCATCTTTTCAAATATCGGTATCACTGATATCTTTCGTCGAATATCCTCATTTCTTATTTTATCTATCTTCGTATATCCACACATCCCCCTTAACATCCTCATTTCTGTTACCCCTATTTTATGCTCATGTTGCTTATGTGCTGGCTAGCATTCCGCTCCATATAGCATTGCTGGTCTTACAGTTGTCCTATAGAATTTTCCTTTTAACTTAAGGGGAATTTTGCGGTCACACAAAAACCCTGATGCATTCCGCCATTTCATCCACCCTGCTCTAATTCTATGATTTACATCCTCATCAATTTCACCATCTTTTTGCAACATTGATCCCAATTATCTAAAAACATCTTTCTTGGGTACCTCTTGACCAAGTAGATGCATTGTGTCTTGATCACCACCTCTTACCCGCAAAAACTCACTTCATATACTCTGTCTTGCTCACCACTTCTTACCCGCGAAAACTCACACTTCATATACTCTGTCTTGCTCTTGCTTATCGTGAATCCTTTAGACTCCAAAGTGTTTCTCCACAATTCCAATTTCCTATTAACACCATCTTTGGTCTCATCAATAAGTACGATATTATCTGCAAAAAGCATACATCACGACACTTCCTCTTGAATATCTTTCGTTAGTTCATCCATCACTAAGCCAAAGAGATAAAGACTAAGAGCTGAACCTTGGTGAACACTTACCGTGGAGAATATCTTTTGCAAATTCTCATCATTGAGACATTTATGCAAAGATCTAAAGTATTCATTTTTCTGTTTAATAGCCTCTTGCACCTCTCCATTCCACCATGTTTCCTTTGTAAGAACTTTATTTCCTTTGCTTTCACCTAGCACCCTCCTTCCCACATTTTGAACACACAACCATCTTATTCCATATTTCATTAGTTTCTCCAATAAACTCCCACGGTCCTTCACGCAACATGTTTTCCTTAAACCTTATTTGTTTCTCCTCCTTTAGCTTCCACCATCTTATCCTTGGGTTTTGAGCCTTCTTCCTCAAATTAAGAATTTTGTTGAACCTAACCTCTAGAACTACCAACTTATGTTGTGTCGCTACACATTCTCCAGGGTAGACCTTGTAGTCAATACACGAATTTTTATCTTCTTGTTTAGCCATAAAGAAATCAATTTGACTACAATTTTGGCCACTATGATACGTGATAAGATGAGTCTCCCTTTTCCGGAAAAAAGTGTTCGCTAGCATCAAATCATAGACTAGTGCAATGTTCAAGACATCTTCTCCAGTCTCATTTCTTGTCCCATAGCCAAAACCACCATGAATTCTATCAAAACCTCCACTGTTTTTACCAACATGTCCATTTAGATCTCTTCCTAGGAGAATCTTCTCCTCTCATGAGATCCCCCTCAGAACATCCTCCAAGGCTTCTCAAAATTGCTTCTTTTCATCTGATAGTAGTCCAACTTGGGGTGCATACACACTAAGGATATTTAAAATTAGATCCCCCACTACAAGCTTAATCATCATAATCCTATCGCCTTTCCTTTTGACATCAACGACTTTATCTCTGAAACTTCTATCGTTCATAATTCCAACCCCATTGCGACTCTTGGTTGTACCTGTATACCACAACTTGAAACCGGTGCCCTCCACTTCCTTTGCCTTTTCTCCAACCCACTTAGTTTCTTGCAAGCAAACAATATTCACTTTTCTTCCGCCTATGTGTGTTTTCATGCATGGCCTGTCCCAAGCCAGGATAAAGGAGGAGGGTTGACGTAAGGAGTTGCGAACCGGCTGTAAAAAATCAGCTATTTTTATATGATGAACCTTTTCCTTTTTATAGTAAAAATTTTATTGGAAAGAAAGGAGAGTACAGACATGAATGATATTACTCCAAGTAAAAAAAAGGATAAACAGCAGTGAACAAGCCTAACAGTATTACAAGGTGTTGCCAAGATTACAGTAACATGAAGCATCTCTAGTGTTCAATGTTAAATGCTGAAACTTTTGCTGTTCTGTCCTACTTATCAAGTTTAATATAGTAGTTGATACATGCCTCAAATTATTTCTTATATTAAATTGTGGACTTGTTAATACTTAGTTCTGCAATAACTAAGCATATACAATAGTCAAAGGAAAGAGAAGCTTTAGTTGTTACTATTTTCAATGAATTTGGACTTGTATGTTTAGGTGCTGAATTTTATGCAGTGGCACATTATGTTGTTTTTCATTTTTCATCTTTGCTTATAACAAATGAAGTATCTGCTTCTGTTTTTTTTTTCCATTGAATGTTTGTTGTACAAATATCTAACTTAGCTTTCTTTTTGAAATCTCCAGGATCTAGGGTTTTCTAAATTTCTAAAAAGTTATAATATGAAGATCGAACAAACCGAAGATGAAGAAATTGTGAGTAAATTAATTATAAGAATGTTGAAATTGCCTTTAGATTTTTTCAGAGAATATTTCATTAACATTGAACTTTAGCCTGCTTAGCTAGTTATGTATCTTAATTCTATTGATTGGATTGTTGTATTTCACTATTGTTCCCTTTTTATTGCCACTCATCTCGTGGAGCATAGGTAAAAAGTGACAAGAATCATTCAGTTTAGTTGTGGCATAGACTGTTTGTTAGTTTTGCTGAGCAGTGAGTGAGTTTTGCCTCAGTAAAGTGAGGCCTTACAGAAACATGCTGTTGTTTCTGGACTGGTGCATATGAATGTGATGTTATATTGTTATCTGAGATTCCAGCCTTGCATTCCTATTCCCTAGTATTTGCAGAAGGATTGGAAATCTCTATGGGAGTATGATAGTGGCTTATAACAAATATGGTCTATAGGAGAAATAGGTTGGGCAGCAGAGAATCAATGGCATTTATTCAATGTAACAGAAATTAACTACAGTTACTTAGGTAAGTTAGCTAACTAAAAGGGAAGTTGGTGAAAAGGGGGGGGTATCAAGAGAGGAGTAGCTTGTATTTTGGGAATTCAATAGAAGGGAGAGTTCCAGGTCTCTTGAATACCTAGAGTGTAGAGAGGAGATTTATTCTGTCATACATTCTTGATCACTGCCCTTTATCAGATTGATACTTGTGATTGGGTGTTCTTTCTATAATAAAGATTGGCTGCTTTCCCTAATTTTATTCATGCCTTCTATGTATATGGTTGCCATAGGTAGGTTTTGATCGTATGGACCGTTTTGTTTTTTCACACTCTTGTACCTATCCTTTTATTCATATATATTATATATATTTTTGCCGACCAAAAAAAAAAAAATTTAAAACGATACCTTATTCTCGATTGTACTTTTAAATCATGTTCTCTAACTTTTAACCCAACTAGCACTTATGTTGATGAAAATTGACTTTGTTTTTCTTATTACGAGGCTTAGTGCTCAGAAGATGAAAAAAGTTTAGATTGGGTGCAGCCAGCACATAACAACAATGCATGTTCTCATGCGGGTAAACTGTTGACAAGTGCATCTGTTGATTCATTGTGTAAACTGGTCAAAGAACAGTGTAGTGTTCCTGCCCTTACATGTCTCATAAATGCTTATAGGGCAGCATGCCGCAATGATTCTGAAGCAACCTATGTCAGTGGTTGTGTCTTTACTCATGGCATTCAGAAGAGTGAAACTTTCTGCAAGATATTTATGTTCATGCTATATGAGGCTGATACTACATTTATAAGGTTATTAGGAATATCAAGCTCAAGTTCCAGGAAGGAAACTGTTTTGGACCTCAAGAATACAACAAAGTGGTTGTCTGTTAGATCACTTATTAAGTCGTACATAAGGAGTACTGTGTTTCTCCTGAACCAGGTCACTGACTCTGAAGTATTGGCCTTCTTAATTTGTCGGCTGAGAGCTTCAATTATTTTTCTCTTTGCATTTCCATCTTTACTGCGCAATATTCTTAAGGTATTTCTTAAAGCTAATACTGGTAAAAAATTCTTGAAATTTATCCTTGCTTTGTTAAACATGCGGGTCTAGACAGTCTAAGTAATTTCTTTTAGCTACTTACTGGTCAGTTGGTATGAAATATACCTTGAAGTCTTCTTGCAACAATTTCATAAACTGTTTATAATTTTATAAAAAAACAGTCTGTGCAGTCAAATTTATGACCTCATAATTTTTATTTGAAGAGGAATCAAGTGTCTGTCATGCTATTATTTTCTCATAGTAGCAATATGTTTCATCCAAATTGGTTGATGACTTAACTGTAATTTGATTCTGTTGAGTTGATACTTTAGTAGCGGTTTTGTGTAAGCTCTTGTATACTTTCTTGGCCTTTTGGCTAAGATGTGTATAATGTTAATCTCATGCCATGTAAAATCTTCCTTACCTTGCCCTCGAATTTATTGCAGATTTCTATTCATCACTGGGCAACAGGTCATGGGTCTCTATCGTCACACTTCTTTCTCATTATACAAGATATAGTTTCAGTGTCTATCTCAAATTGGTTCGACTTCTGCTTCGTGAAAACATACAAGGCCTTCATTAATCACTCTCAATTTGTTGAGCAAAAGTTTGAACATATACATTTTCTAAGGAACTCCTTTGTGGAGCTATGTTGTTTAGATATGCAGAATTCATCTAACAAAGCAATGACATGTATATTGCATCTGGGTAAGATATTGCACAATGGGTGGCAAACCAAAAAGGTCAGCTTTAATCAATTTTAATATTGATTGCCACCTTTTATTGATGTTTAGTTTAACGAACAGTCTATTAAACAATTAAATAACTGATAGGAACTGGACAGAGATGAAGAGATAACAGAAAATATTATTGATTTTGGAGAATACTCCAGCTGATACAATGGTGGTTTTCGAGGAATCACAGCCTCCTACAATCTGTTTTTCCCACCCTCCATCCATTCCCTAACAATCGATTTATAGTTTCACTTCTAACTACTAACTAATAGTTAGTTATAACTAACTATTAGTTATCCCAACTAACCCACTAACTAATAGCTCTTCTAGAATATATCTTTCCTCCCCTTCTACTCCTATCAATATCCTCCCCTTCAAGATGGACCTTGTCCCCAAGGTCTAGGTAAGGCAAAACAGTCTGCATTTCATCCTATGATTAAAATAGCGCTGCTTTAGAGCGCTATCGCGCATCAGTCGTGGGTTGCGGCACCCAGCTGCTATTTTCACGCCGCAACGCAACCGTTTTCGGTAGCAGTTGGTAGCGGCCAGTGGCGGCGGTGCGGTTGGCAGCTCTTGTGGCGCTATCGCTCCGCTCCATGGAAGAGAAGACGAGTTGCAGAGCTTGAGTGCTATTGGGGACAATCTTTTGAAAATGAAATGTAATTTAAGGGTAAAAGGTAAAAGCCCAGAATAAGTGAGGGCAGTCTGGACTTTTACTTGTTTTTTTTTTCACTGATAAGGGAGTTTTTCCCTCCCTCCCTTGTTAGTTTCATGAGGTTTCTCCCTCTCTCTGTCATTTTCCCATGCTTTCCCTCCCTCTTTTCTCACATTTAACGCAGCACCTGCCTCCTTCTTTCAGACTTCATTGCAGCAGCCCCTCTTCATTTTCACTCTTCTTTCCCTCCCTCCATCTTCTTCTTCTTTCAGCCTTCACCGCAGCAGCCTGCAGCCCCCTCTTCTGTTTTTCTGCAGCAGCAGCCCCCAGTTGTTACATGGCATCACAAAACAGTCCAGCTTCCGTGGGTTCTTGCGGATTGGTAAAACCCACTGGTGAAAATCTTGATATGGCATGGCAGTGGAATAGTTTAAAAGATATCAACAACAAGAGATATGTAACGTGATTTTTGTGGGAAAGTTACAACGGGTGGCATCACAAGAGCCAAAAGACACCAGATTGGGTTGAAGGGAGATGTGGGTCCTTGTAGAAAAATCTCACCCGAAATTAAGAAGACTATGAAAGATTCTTATATTCAAAAGCTTGTTGAAAAGGATGCATATAGTGTTGATATACATGAAGATGATGATATGTTAGAAGAGGTGCAAGATATTCAACACATCAAAAGTGGGAAAAGGAATGAGACAGCTTCAAGTGAAGCCTCTACTGGTAATATTGCTGCTGCCAAGAGAGTTAAAGGCCACTTGGATTTAATGTTTTTTAAGAAACCAGAATCAAGCATTAAAGTGGGCAAAGGAAAGAGGCAAACAAGCATAAATGATGCTTGTGATAAAGAAGCAAGGGGCCAGAACTATTCAATACATTGAAAGATTTTTGTGTACGAATAGAATACCTTTCAATGTTGTACGTTCAAAAAACTTCAAGTGCATGGTTGAAGCAATTGGGAATTACGGTCCAAGTCTAAAGCTCCCAAGTTATTATGAGTGTAGAGTTCCTCTACTTAAGAAGGAATTGGATTACACCAAAGATTTATTAAAAGATCATGAGGTACAAAGAGCTAACTATGGATGTTCCATTATGTCGGATGGATGGACTGATAGAAAGAATAGGACATTGATAAATTTCTTGGTGAATTCTCCATCCGGTTCTATGTTTGTGAAGAGCATTGATGCTTCTTCTTATGTCAAGAGTGGAGCAAAATTATTTGAGCTTTTAGATAATTTTGTTGAAGTGATCGGGGAGAAAAATGTTGTTCAAGTGGTGATCGACAATGGAAGCAATTATGTATTGGCTGGCAAATTGTTACAAACCAGGAGATAACATTTGTTTTGGATTCCATGTGTTGCACATTGTTTGGATTTGATGCTTGAAGATATTGGAAAAATTGAGAGTTAAAAAAGCAATACAAAAAGGCATCAAGCTTGTTGGGTTCATCTATAATCACACATTGGCATTGAACACAATGAGGAAGTATACAAGCAAGATTGAATTAGTTATGCATGGAGTGACAAGATTTGCTACAACATTCCTCACATTGCAAAGGCTTCATAAACAAAAAAATAATGTTAGAAAGATGTTCACATCAGATGATTGGCTGAAATCAAATACAGCAAAATACCCTAAGGGAAAAAGGGCAACTGACATTGTACTTTGCCATTGGTTTGGAATGATGTTATTTATTCTTTGAAGGTTATGGGGCCTCTTGTGTGGGTGCTTAGACTTGTTGATAATGAAAGAAGGCCCGCAATGGGATATATATATGAAGCAATGGATAGGGCCAAGGAAGCAATTCAAAAATCTTTCAATGGAAATGTAGATAAATACAGGGATGTCTTTGCTATAATTGATAGAAGATGGGACTGCCAACTTCATCATCCATTACATGTTGCAGGCCATTATCTAAACCCTGAATACTTTTATGCCAATCCAAAGATTGATGATGATGCTGAATTGATAGCTGGACTATATAAATGCATTGACAAGCTAAGAGCAAATGAGGAAGAGGTGAACAAGATACATGGACAATTGGAAAAATATAGGAGTACAGAAGGCCTTTTTGGTATGAATGCAGCAATAAGACAAAGGAATAAGATTGCTCCTGGTAAGTAAAAGCACATTTATTTGATCACTTTAAGCTTTTATTTAATAAGTTGTAATGTTAACAAGTTGTTGCAATTTGCATTACAACTCAATGGTGGAAGTCGTATGGAGCACATGTTCCAAATTTGCGAAACCTTGCTGTTAGAGTGTTGGGCTTAACTTGTAGCTCATTGGGATGTGAGCATAATTGGAGTACTTTTGAACATGTAAGTATTTGTTAAATGATTTTTATTTGTATAGTTTCATATCATGATTGTGAAACTAATATTCTTTATTGGAAATTGTAAACTAGATTCATTCTAAGAGAAGCAGGCTTGAGCATCAAAGGTTGCAAGACTTAGTCTTTATTAAGTATAATCAAGCTCTTAAAGAACGTTTTGAGAGTCGTGATTTGATTGATCCCATTGTCCTAAAAGTCATTGATGAAAGTAATGAATGGTTTGTGGGAGAAATAGGTGAAGATGCAGAAAATGAATTCGTTTTTGATGATGATACCTTGACTTGGGGAGATGTTGCTAATGTAATTGCAGTTAATGAGCCTATAACATACACTAGAAATCATAGTAGATTCAGGAAGGAAGTTGCTTCTATGCCATCAAGCTCTAGGAGAATAAGTGCTGAAGCTGAACAAATTGAAGAAGGTTATAACAAAGACATAGAAGATGAGGAAGAACAGATCTACAAACTTAATACTAGTGAAGAAAGCAAGGGTGGACACAAGAAGACTTTGAAGAAATGTTTGATGATGATTATGATTAGTTCTTTTCTTTCTTGACTTTGAAAGAGCCAATGAAAATTTGTATTTGACTCTACTTGGATCCTTTGTGTTCCTAGAATGTTATTAATTTAGTTACTTTCAATGAATTAGTATGTTGCTTCCTTTATGTTCCTTGAATCCTTGTTTTGAACGTGTAGTATTATACTTTTCATTCCTCATTTCCTCCTATTTTGGGTGATTTATTATCTTATAGCATTTATATATGTGGTATAATTTATTATAAGTATTTTTATGGACTTCATAGTAGTGACTTTATCGCTACCCGCTATACCGCTATAGCGTTTTTGGGGTCAGCCACTACCTGCCGCTACCTGCTATTTAAAACTATGATTTCATCATCAAGGGTCTCCTTCATCTTCTTCTTCCATAATCATCAATCTGAACTGTTTGTTTTTAGACACATGAGTAGGATGATATTTCTCATCACATGTAAAGCATTCTCCCTTCCTCATTTTGTCATTCATTATCCTCTGCACTAACAATTTGGACAGATTCACTGACCTTACTATTAGCTGGCTGCCATTCTTTTCCGAATTTCTGATATGAAAAGCCGGGTTTCTGACCTTGATACCCTTGCTATAGCTTCTGCCAGAATTCCCATAACTCTATTTTTCTCTTCCACTTGTCGTGCTTTATTCATGGCTTCCATCAAGTTCTTGGGCTCGTGCAATCTCACCTCAGTACCAATCTCCTCCTTCAATCCTTGAGAAATGCATCCATCAAGAAAGATTCTTCCAGCCCCGTTACCATGCCCACACACTTCTCGAACTGGCTGATGAAATTCTGCACATTTTCCTCCTGTTTCAGTGCCAACAAAGCTTGAAACGGACTCCCAAGATTCAAGTTTTGAAATCTCTGGGATAGTGCCATCTTGAACCCTTCCCAAGACTGGTTTGGGTTCCAAGATTCCCACCATTGGAACCAGCCCAAAGCCTCCACATCCATAGCTACCAGCACTGCCTCCAATTTGTCCTCCTCTCTTTTGGATTGTAGTCGAAAATATCTCTCAATTTTCGACAACCAACCAGCGGATCTTCACCTCCAAAAATCAGTTTCTCGATGTTCCGCCACTGGTTCCCTCCAAATGCTGCGCTCCCCTTGTTTCCTCCCAACGAATCGCTCCCTTGGCCTCTCGCTGCCAGTGCTTGCTTCTCCCATGCCGCTGCTAGCCTTTGCACCCAAACGCGATTCTACCACCTCGTGGTTTTCCTCCATCGCTTTCTCGATTGCTTCCATACATGCCTCCATTTTATTGATGGTTTTCGACCCCATTCACCTCCTCACAGCCCCAAGATTGGAGCTCTGATACCAGTGATAGGAACTGGACAAAGATGAAGAGATAACAGAAAATATTATTGATTTTGGAGAATACTCCAGCTGACACAACGGTGGTTTTCTAGGAACCACAGCCTCCTACAATCTGATTTTCCCACCCTCCATCCATTCCCTAACAATCTATTTATAGTTTCACTTCTAACTACTAACTAATATTTAGTTATAACTAACTATTAGTTATCACAACTAACCCACTAACTAACAGCTCTTCTAGAATATATCTTTCTTCCCCTTCCACTCCTATCAAAAATAACATGTAGAAGTTTCTATAGAAGCATAGTATCATATTACCATGCTGTGGAAAAATTTCTGATATTCTGCCTTATATTTTATGGACAGGAGGTGGTTAAGACAATTTGCAGTTGGCAGTACATCAATTGCATTGATCTCTGGGTTACATTTATATCAGCAAACATACATGATTATGATCTTCAGCCATTGCTGTATATGATCGTCCAGATTATAAATGAGGTTGCTCTCCTGTTTCCTGGCCCTAGATATTTACCACTGAGACTTAGATGTATCCAATGGCTTAATAATCTTTCTGGCTCTAGTGGGGTTTTCATCCCTGTTACATCATTGGTGCTGGATGTTTTAGAATACAAAATTACCAAGGATAGTGGGAAACCTGGAAAAGTCTTGCAACCTATGTCTACTACCATAAAGGTCAGATATGAATTTGATAGGGCAGTTTCTTCCCTCATTTTTTAATATTTTTTTATCACATTACAAGGGATCTTAATCCATAGCACATATTTGGATTAAATCATTTACTCAATTTTTGTAGTTGACATTTTAAAATTATTGCAGCTTCCGAAGCATTGGTTAAAATCACGTGGCTTCCAAGAAGAGTGTGTCTCATCTGCCGTTGAACTCCTTACGGAGCACTTTGCACAATGGAGCTACCATATATCTTTTCCTGAGCTGGCAACAGCTCCACTTATACAGCTCAAGAAGGTCTTTGAGAGAACTTCTGTTGAGAGTTTCAGACGTGTTATCAAGCGTTTCATTGATCAGGTATAAGTTCTAATAAATAGTGATCCTGTTTTCCAGTCTCAGCTCTAGAGTATATTACATGCCATCTTGAACTTTGACATTTAAATGAATGTCTAACACACTGTAAGGCATGCTGAACCTTTAAACCACAGCCACATTGCAAACTGGCTATTAATTTTGCTGTAAGTTCTGTGAAGAGTTTAGATCACCTTGTTTTGTCATTTCTTGGAAGCCTTTCCCTGGTTGATGTTTAGGCATTTTTTGCCTTTCCCTTTTGTCCTTTGTTAAAGCACAATTTGAATATAACCACCTCATCCAATTCTTAGCCTTTTTCTTTTGTGGTTGGGGAAATTCAGGTGGAACTGAATATTGGCTTTGTGCAAAAGAGAAGAGAAGATGTGCCTTTCTCACCGAAGGATCAGCAATCAGTTGAATCCTTTCTTCAGGTTACTCTCACTTAATTCATCTCTGAATCAGTTTTTCAGTCATATTGGTGTAACTAGTTAAACATCTGATTTGGCAGGTTGAAAAACGTAATGGTAACACTCCTTTTACACAATATTATAAAAGCATCATAAGCAAGGCTTCTTCTAGGAAATCAATTTCAAATAGAAAGGTATGATTGACTTAATCACTTGCTTGAGTTGCTTCTTCCAAGTTTCTTTTTGTATGGTCTCATTCATGCTTTTTCGAGTCTGTACACTCTTGGTATACCTTATCCTTTAGTGTCAGAGGGATATGTGACTCTTTTCTTTCTTGAGGGATACCTCATACCTCACCCTCTTTGATGGGTACCCAAGAATGGTTTGGGTATTTCAGATTAATCTACTGCCAATTCTTTCTCCCAGAGCACATGCTATGCTATACAATTCAAGATATAATCACCTAATCTCCTCTCCCGCACAAACTGTTTTATATTTATTATCCTCTACCACAACCAACTCCCTTAAAGATAGTGTTAGAAAGTGAGTTATGAGCGTAACTCAATCCTACAAAATCAGCTTGTAATGTGAGGATTGTTCCCTACTTATGTAGTCTATCTCAGCACTATTTCTAATCAATGTGAGACTTTAACATGTTTCCTTTTTGCCCACGACTACCCGCCATGTGTGACTTTCAACACCCCTCTATCTAGGGGTGACCACAATTTAGGTGGCTTTTCCAACATTGCTCAAGACTCATGACAAACACAGGAGGCTCTGATACTATGTCAAAAAGTGAGTTGAGTCTAACTCAACTTTACAAAATCAGTTTGTAAGATGAGTATTGCTACCCACTTATATAGTCTATCTCGACACTATCTTTAGTCAATGCGAAACTTCAACATGTTCCGCTTTTGCTCACGGTTATCCGCCATGTGGGGCTTTTAACACATCCCTCTATCTAGGGGTGACCACTATGTAGGTATGGCTTTTCCAATAGATAGTGTGAGATTACATCTTGATATTGGATTTTTGATTAGAGAGCAATTAGGCATTTGTTCATTATCACTTAGATTAGATTGATTCCATGTAATTAATGTAGATCATATTTGCTCATTATAAATAAAGGACTAGTGTGGTCATCCTAAACACACAAAAGATTATAGTAAAACACTGTTATATGGTATCAGAGCATGGGTTATTCTTGATAGATGAATAACAAAAATTGTGCTCCACTGGGGACCTACTATCCTTGGTGGACCTTAGTATTCATCGCACCTTCTTCAGCGAACTTCTTTTACTCTGTTTCCACATTCCGGTGGATATTTATGATCGTGGCACTTATTTTGACACCCTTTCTCCTTTCCCTGCCACCATCGACTGCTGACACTTTTTCGGCGATCCATTGTCCCAGTGGACGCTTGCTCCTTGTGCCTTTGTCCAGGTACTTGTTTTCAATGTTCCGATGACTTTTTCCGATCGTTGCCACTGTTGCCATAACATCTCCGGTGAGCTTTCCGGCTGACACCGCCATCGTACTTGTCCTGGGGCGATATACATAGAACCAACAATCGCTTCTACAAATGAAGCTTCACGTGCTCTTTCTTTGTTGCACCAAACAGTGCCAGCAGAGCATCAGCCGCCATTTCTTACTGCATTTTGCTGCATTGTGGTACCTTACCAGCGTGACCCCACCCTTGCAGTTTCACGTCAATCGCAGCATTTTTCTTATGGCTAACAGCACCGCACGGCTGCTTTGCCCTTGGTTGCTCATTGGCGCCCATCGCCAATGCCTTTTCGTTGGAGCTTGCCTTCAACCATTGCCCAAACTGCCACGCCGTCCACGTGCGTAGCCAACACAAAATAGCGCCGCATGCGACCCAACACAAGATCCTTTTCTGGCTATGATGAGAAAACAAAATAACCAAGATAAATCCTAAAGATAAGCTATGATGAGAATTCAAATAACATAATCCTAAACTAAAGATAGATCCCAAAGTTAAGCTATGATAACTGATTTCAAATAGCATAATCCTAAAGATAAGATATGATAACAAAATCCTAATGTAACTTTGTTGATCTGAGTTGGGCTTTGGCACTCTTGTAATGAATTGAATAATGTGGTTTTCTTGCAATTTCTTATTAAGTCAAAATAGGGATTTGCAATTGAGGGATACCTTATACCTCACCCTCTTGAAATTTGTATCATCATCCTAGCATGGCGATACTTTACTCTTTTTTTCTTCTTGAGGGATACCTCATACCTTTCTTTGTAATGTGGCAATCAATTATGGTAATTGATTTACATGGTTTTGTAAAACCTTGTCAATTACTCTCAGCTTAAATTGTGAATTTGCATAGTAGTCACTTGGTAATTGACATTGTGTAAATTGCTGGGAAAGTTATTCTAAATTTCCAAATGGCTTAAATACGTTTTTAGTCCCTCAAATTAAAAAATACATTTTTTAGTTCTCAAATTTGAGAAATTCTATTTTTAGTCCCTCGTGATAAAAAAACGTCACAAATTGTGCAACCTAAATGCCGCCAAAGTCAGTCAAGAGGGACTAAAAAAAGAAAACTGAAATTTGGGGGACCAAAAGTAAAAGTTGACCCAAATTTGAGAGACCAAAAATAAGCCTTTCCAAATATTAAAGTTGGTGGAGTTGTAAGAGGTGCATTTCAAGAGGTAGTGAAATGTATTTTGACTCCGTTATAGTGAGAGGGTTGGTGTAGAGATGGGACAATTACAATCTACCAAGGTATATTCATGAATTGAGTTATGTATATATAGATATGTTTGAGAAGATAAGAATCACCTAGCTTGAAGATGGATCACCACGCTAAATTAGACACATTTTTTTGTTTTTTTGTTTTTGAATATATTATGTTTTAGTTTATATAATCTAATTCTTGTGTCTGTAACATTATCCATGATCTATGTTGCAGTCTCCAGACAAAGGAAAGAAGAAAATGCAACATCCAAATGGTAATTTTGACGTGGTCGCTACTGATTCTTGAAAGAATCGTTGCTTTCTTCTTGCTTGCATCATCCGATTCTACGAGGTTGAAGAAGCCAGATTTTAATTTCTGTAGTCTGATACATGTACTTCAGGTTTAGAGATTATCTCGTCAAATGTAAACGTTCATTACAAATGCAGTTTCATTCATTGGACCCAATGAGCCATATTTTAAAATTTTGGATCTAGATTTTGATGTATCGAATCCCGAGGCTTCAAGGGAAAGGCAATACAAGAGTGAGGTTGAAAATTTACATTTTCTCGGAGACGGCAAAGTTTTATGTACGGTGCGGGTGTGAGTATCAGCTTACTAGCAAACAATATCAGCACGTAAAAAAAAGGTTCTAGAAACTACAAAAAGGATGACTCGTGAAGGAACTACTATAAAAAGTGAAATATTCAACCAAATTTGTTGAAGTTTTTGGTTTTAGTGGTAGTAATAAGTTGTCAATTGAATAATCATGGTTGTAAAGAATATAGTATAATTGCTAGGCATAAACAATATTACAATAGGATCAAATTGAAACTAAAACCGAGAACCAAAATGTCTATAAAAATAGGATCTGGATCCTCTCGTTCGGGCTTTCTCCACAGGCTTTCTCCAGCTGAGATATTAACCACCGTATCTCTTTGATACGTCAACACACTAAACTGAAATTCAATTGCATAATTTTGGAAATTATGGAAACAAACCACCACCGTATCCATGTCAATTATTATAACAGATTAAACCAATTGTATGTTTAAAAGTATAAAATGTGATGAACAGTAAAAATGCTTTTATTCCTTTCAAAAAGAAAAAGTAAAGATGCTTTTAGTTTTCACTATAATTCTGGAGTTTATGGTTATTCTATCCACTAACGCGTTTATGGTGTTTTATCATGGAAAGGTGGAATTAATATTTGGCAGAAAGGGGTATATCTAAAGGCACTTGTCAAATGAATTATAAGACCAAAGTTATTAATTTCGTTCATCTTTCTAATTGACTTAGGCATGGAGTCACAATTTGATGTATGTCTAAACCCATTAGACAAGAATTTCCCAAATTTACCTTGCATTGAAACTCAAACTTCAAGCTTTTCTCAAGAACATAAACTTTTAGCTTTCACGTGAACATGGCTAAGGGTTTCTTTAATGGACAGCAATGGAAGAGGGAAGAAAGGTTAGGGATGAAGATGGATGACACCATGGAAAAGCTTTCCAATAAGTTTAGGAAGAATTACCACAATAGCATGAAGCCATTGATAAGAAACAAGAGGTTCTTGCATAAGAACAAAGAGAAAATTCTCACAAATTTCAGATTTGCATTCAATGATCAAAAGATTGTTACAACAGTTTTTGGGACAGCTTATATATGCACGAAATTACAAGCTAAATGCAAGGAAAATTATAGTGAAATGAAGCTTGTAATGCACGCTGAAAAATTATCTCAGGAAGTGTGTGAGTGAGGACAAAGCATGCTGAAAAGTTGTGTTGGTATGTGGGGACAGTCATTGATCCTGCAAGTGGCCAGGCGTTACAAGTGGTATCAGAGCAAGGCCTCTCTACCAGTACGGTGTGGTTCAAGGACGAACCAAGCGGAAGTTGGTGGGCATGTAACATCCCGGGAGCTGACGAGGACGGGGAGTGATCGTCGGTGCAATGAGGCATGGACAAGGAGCGGCTCCTGGCAGGCTTCCAGTGGGAGGGGTACATGAATGAATCAAATACACACCCGAACGAGAGGGATCCAGAGGCTGTGCAGGTATGAGACTGTACAATTGATGATAACTTAAAGGAAATAATAGGTACTACCTATACCAACAAGGTGCATCTACTTTACGGTAGCTCATAACTTAAGAACTTCATAGTTAAGCGTGCTTGACTTGGAGTAATTCTGGGATGGGTGACCTCCTGAGAAGTTTCTCAGGAAGTGTGTGAGTGAGGACAAAGCATGCTGAAAATTTTTATGTTGGTATATGGGGACAGTCATTGATCCTGCAAGTGGTTGGGCGTTACATGGACTAGCTCCTCAATTGTTGTATAAGAATGTAGCTCCATCACATCTTGAATTTCTCTATTCAAGCCATGAAGGAACCTAGCCATGGTTGCTTCTTGGACCTCCACAATTCCAGCCCTCATCATCATCAATTCCATCTCTTTATAGTAGTAATCAACACTCTTGTAGCCTTGGAAATGTTTTTGGAGCTTGTTGTGGACTTCTCTTGCATAATAAGTTGGAACAAATCTTTCTCTCAAGCATTTTTTCAAGTCATTCTAGCCATGTATTCTTTCTCTCCTCAACCTTTCTATGTCCATTAGAATTTGGTTCCACCATACCAAAGCATAGCCACCAAATTCTAGAGTTGTTAGAATCACTTTCTTTTCTTCATCAAATTGTTGGCATGAGAAATTTTTTTCTACTTTCATCTCCCACTCAAAGTAAGCTTCGGGAATTATTACCATAGAGTTTTGGAATTTTTATTTTTACTCCACTCAATCCTCCATTTCTTTCATCTCTCTCTTCTCTCCTAAGCCTCTAATCTCCCTCATCTCTATTTTCCCTCCTATGATTGTTTCTTCTATTATTATTTTCTCTCCTCTCCTCCCTCTCACTCATCTCATCATAATAATTTCCTCCACGAGAAGAAGCATACTCACTCACCCTCATATTTCCATGAGCCTCTCCATCCACACTACCATTTGAACTACTCATTCTTTGAGTCTTCCTTTGAAACTCCTCAAATTTTATATCCATTTTTGTTTGCAAGTTTTCCATTTATTTTGTTATGGCTTTCATCAACCTAGAGGTCCTAGGTGATAAAGCATCTTCTCCACTTGAGGTCATCCTTCAAAAGAAATGGTTAGCCAAAACACGAGTATATAAGAAAATTCTCACCACTCTCTAAGTGTTTGCCACTCACATTCGTGTTTGCATTCTTTATCTAGGCTTTTTCTTTAATGTTCTCTCTTGCCTTTTTCCACTCTAGCTTCTCTATAGTTCTTAAGCAACACTCTCAATCCAATCAAGCTTCTTTACTATAGTGAAATAGGAACAATTCTAGGCTAGACTCAAGAGTCCAAGAACAAGAAAACTCTAAGACAAAACCTTGTAATTTTTAAGAGACAAGCAACAAAAGAAATTTTTTTAGAAAAGCACAAACTCAAAGTGGAATTTAATGAGACAACTCAAGGATAATGGCTGTACCAAAATGCACAAGGAGGATATACCAATCAAATTCAATTGTTAGAAGCCAAATTTCACAAAGTTTGCATGTCATACAAGTTCACTTAGTTTTGTGGTTCAAAATAATTTTGAAACTTGTAACCTTTGCAACTTTTCTTTGCTTCTAAATTCTGTTTTTACTTTGCAATTTCCAGCCACTAATTCAAAAACTTCTTGGCTGCACTTTGATTGTTTACCAGCCAAAATTTACAATTTTTTTTGGGCTGCACTTTGATTATTTTTCCAGTCACAATTTCACAAACATTTGGGCTGCACTTTTTTGTTTTTCTTTTTGTACAAGTTCAATAATTCTCTAAGAAATTGAATGATTCACAAAAATATGATGTATAACAATTGTAAAATTTACTTCTAACAACTCAATTCAGTTTAGGCATGAGATTAGAATCAAAACAAGTGGTCATACAACACAAAAGCACTAACTAACACAGATTACAAGAATCAAGACTAGAAAATTGGAAAAAAATCAAGAACACATGAAGAACATGAAGAATAAGAAGATAGGAATTCACCAAGAACTTGAAGAAAAGCACTAGGTTAGTTGGTGGAATTCACAACAAAGCCAATAACACTAGAATTTTTCACTACAATAACAAGAACACTAGGAAAGAAAAGGATTTTTCATATTTTCAATGGTGCAGAATTTTACCTTTGAAGAACTTTTAAGAACTGAACTTGAAGAAGAATTCCACAAGGATTAGGCTTTGATACCACTTGTTGTATGTCTAAACCCATTAGACAAGAATTTCCCAAATCTACCTTGCATTGAAACCCAAACTTCAAGCTTTTCTCAAGAACACAAACTTTCAGCTTTCACGTGAACATGGTTGAAGGTTTCTTTAATGGACAGCAATGGAAGATGGAAGAAAGGTTAGGCATGAAGATGGATGGCACCATGGAAAATCTTTCCAATAAGCCTATGAAGAATCGCCACAATAGAATGAAGCCATTGATAAGAAACTAGAGGTTCTTACACAATAACAAAGAGAAAACTCTCTCACAAATTTCAGATTTGCATTCTGTAACGCCCTGGAATTTCAAGTTTCTTAGTGGATGTTTGGTGTGTGATTATATTACTGATTACTTGATTCATTTTGATAAGTGTTTTTTGTTACTACTCTGCCTTGGTATGCGCGTTTGGTGATGGATGTGATGAGTCAACTTTGTTGGCTGTAGTTGCTGCACGCACACGTATGGTGGACATGTCCTGTCAGCTGTATTTATAAGCAGCCGTATGTGCAGCGGAAGCATATTCATTTCGCTCTCTTCTTTGCACTTTTCTCTTGATTTTCTCCGTTTTCTCTCTAAAACTCACCCAGAAACCTCTCGTTCTCAACCCCTGTGTTACCTTCAACCCATGAGAACCACCGTAGCTGCTACGGAACCCCGACGTCGAGAAGAACCTCATGGTCGGAGCAAAAGTTTAGAACAACCATCGTGTAGCTGCGAAACGAACCTCTGGTTAGGTAAGGGAAACTTATCATGTCTCATAACAGTTTCAGGTAGCATGGTTAAGGACCAAGAAGGTCCAACCATGGCGATGATTACATGTCCGTGTGTGCGTTATTTTCCAGAAAGTTGTGCCTTTGAATGAATGGAATGGGTTATGCTTTATATTCGTTGATTAGTGAACCTTGCATGCTTTAGATGGGTTGGCCGAGTTGAGCGGTTTACGTAGCATGCATGTGTGCATGCCGGCGTACCGGGTTCTTTACCCGGGGTAATACTTTAGAGCTGTTGAGCTCAAGTCGCTTGAGAAGAGAGAGAGCTATCGGGTTCCCTAACTCGAATGAGCTCGTGTCCTTTCCTTTGTAAGCTATCGGGTTCCCTTACCAGAACAACCTTGTGTAGGTTGGAGATATTAATATAAACTCGAGTCTTGCAAGCGCTATCTGTTATAATCGATTACAACACTTATGTAATCGATTGCATAGTGCTGAGTCCGTCCTTTGGAATTTATAAAAATCCAAGTGCCTCCTTGATCGCCTTTGACTAATCTTTACCGACCTTAATCGACCCTTGCCGACCTTGACTGATCTTATCCGCCTTTGTCTGACTTGGTTCAGATTCTTATCTCGGGTTAATATAGCTAGGCGCCAACCCGGACACCCAATGCTTCACACTTTTTCACTTGTCTGTATTGTTCGTGAATGACGTATGTGGTTACGTTGAGGTCAGCCTATGTAATGGCTTGAGATGTTTTGAAACTTGATAGAGTCGTGGTGAGAGGCTATGTATAGACCCATGAGATGCCGGGATCGAGTGGTGAACCTTGCAAGGACCACGGTCAGTGCATCAGTGAGCCCGTGTAGTTGCGGCCCTCGTTTGGGGCAGTATGTATGTAACATGGGAGGGTATGGAGATCCTAGCCAGGACGGGATGTTCCTGTGCCGGGCCATACGTTGATGGTGCCCATGAGAGACATACTTCATTTGCATGACAGAAATAGGATGATTGACTTTAATAGTACAAGAAGTACTGGGGGGCCATGTCTGTGGGGAGATCCTTATGACACCTGTTTGGCTGATCACCACGGGGGGGTGAGTCCTATGCACGACAGAGTGACCCCGACGTCAACTACAGCTATCATTTGGACGATGGATTTGGCCTATTTTTGAGATGGTACCACATTGCATGTTGAGAGTGGAATCAGGAGCATGCATCATGCTAGGCATTTTAAGTCAACTTGTGGAATTTTCCTGGATGCTTGTTCATGTTGGTTACACGTTGATATCTGGACTTTGTGGTGACATTGTGATGCTTGGGTTGCTTTCCTTAACTGATGTTATCTTTTGTTTGTTATTTTATATGATGAACTCACCCTTGCTTTGTTGTGCCATGTGGTCTGGTACCTGTGATGATCGCAAACCCGGTTCGTGTGAGCATACGGACAGTAGTAGGTGACCGGGACGAGGACAACTTTTGCTTGGAGCCGCCGAGTTGCCAGGATGTTTAACGATGAATCCCGAGCAGGGGTTATGTAGCACCGTGAAATTTTACAAGAAGAAAGATATTTGTGTTGAACTAATTGTTTAATATAAATCTTGAAATCTGTTAAAGTGTTTTGCATGGGTGTTTGTGCGTACAAGGTGAAAGTCAAATTTTGTGGCTGAGATAAACTGTCCGTACACGCATAGTAAAAAAGGTGGTGGCTATGGTGGCTGTTCGATCATGGAAGTGGGCAACTATGGTGGCTGTGATAGCTGGCTGAATCAAGTTGTTAGGCAACTTGCCTCAATGCTTCGTCTATAAGCAAGCCTGAAGCGGAAGAATGGTTCACTCTCACTTCTGGGCGTGTTTTTCTTCTTTTTCTCTCTCTAAAAATCTTTGCACCAAAAATCTTTCTCTTCTTCCACCTTCTGTACCACTAAAACTCTTGAGAAATCACCGTAGCAGCAGTGGAAAATCCTCTCCGCTAAGAAGAATTCGTGAACGAAGTTTAAACTTTTCATTCTTGGTCACTGTGAGAACGAGTGTTCAAATGAAACACACGTTAGATCTAAAGAAAAGAATCCCTGTTGAGGTAAGAAGAGTTTATTGTGTTAATAATGATTTTTGATATCATGGTTGAGTTAAAGTGTGTATCTGTTGTTTAATATGCTGTGTAAAATATATTGATGATATTTGTAAATGGTGTGAGGAAGACGACTACCGGGTTGGGTAAGTCGGGTGGAGTATGTTATATGTGTGTGATGTCGGCTACCGAAAAGGGTTGGCTGAGTTGCACGTGTCAAAACCTTTGTTTGATGTCGGCTTCCAGGAAGGTTTGGCCGAGTTGCATGTGTGAAACCTTTGTTTGTGACGTCGACGTCGGGAAGGGTTGACCGAGTTGCATGTGTCAAACCTTTATTCGTGACGCTGGCTACCGAGATGGGAATGCCGAGTTGAACGGTTTATGTACCATGCATGTGTGCATGAAGGACGTAACTTAGTCCTCATTGGTGAACGTCCATATACCGGGTTTCTTTACCTGGGGTTGTTCTCTTAAGAGCTGCTAGGGCTGGCTTCCTTTTCTTTAGATATACCGGGTTCCTTAACAGGGTGGCCCATTAGAGCTACCGAGTTCAAGTTACTTCATGAGAGGAAGAGAAAGAACCACCAGATTTGTTACTCGACAAAGCTCGTACCTTCTCAGGAAAAAAACTATCGGGTTCCTACTCGGCAGAGCTCGTACCTTCTCGGGAAAATAGCTACCGGGTTCCTACTCGGCAAAGCTCGTACCCGTCTCCTTGTGAATTATCGGGCTTCCTTACCTGGACAACCTTGTGCCCTCATCCGACCTTGTTCTGATTATTACATCAGTTGTTATGGTTAGTGATAGATAGGGCCATGAAGCCCAAAGGCATGTGAGAAAAACAAAAAAAGTTTTTTCAAGCGGAAACACACATACCACACAAGAATCATTTTTTAGGACATAGATGTTACCTTGTTTAGATTCGTAACTTGATGATCAAGGATAGGCTTGAAGATACAAGCCCTCTAATGTTGATCCACACCACTTCTTGTCAAGACTCAAGAACACTTCTTGAAGACCACCAACAAACACCAAAGGAGGCAAGCTAGGCAACCAATGGAGAGGAAGAAGGTTAGGTTTCAAAGTGTTTTTACTTATCTAAGAGACTCACCAATAGATGATATTGGTGGCTGAATTTTCTATCAAAACTCACACAAGGGCATGTGAAAGTGGAGGAAGGTAGATAGGTTTTTTTTCTCAAAAAAATCAATTAGAGAACTATGATCACAATAGCACACTTTATAGAAGAGTTTGAGTCAGATTTTTTTTAACCAAAAAATCTAATTATGAAGCATCCCACACGTGAAGAAAAGATAGAATTGTTGTATTTCAAAAATTGCCAGCAACCTCCTATCATATCCTCCTA
>QARZ01040330.1:1405-38605 GCA_013407115.1 Glycine latifolia | reverse complement strand
GGAATTCCTCTCACCATTTCTTTTTGCTGCAACAACTTTAGGCTTTTGAAATTGAGATGTCCATATCTCTTGTGCCAGAGTCTTGTTTCTTCTTCTTCTTTTGCTATCATTGCACAACTTCCCAAATTGGAAAAGTCCACAGGAAACAATTTGTTCTTTGTCATGCTAGTTTTTATCACTTCTTCACCTATTTTCTTGCTTTTAATGATACATGCAAAATCATCAAACACCACCATATATCCATTTGCAATCAATTGTCTAACACTTAATAGACTTTGAGACAAACATGGAACAAAGAATACATTGCAAAGATAGTTCATTTGACCACTATTGTTCTGAATTGCAATTGTACCTTTTCCTTCAATCTGAATTTGTTTGTTGTCACCAAGTCCTACTTCTTTCTTGTAGCTTTCATCCAACTCTTCAAACAAGGTTTTGATGCATGTCATGTGGTTTGAACACCCACTGTCAAGGAACCAAATATTTTGCTTATCCAATTTCTCTTCCGGTGTTGCCATGAACAACTTGTGATCATCATCTTCTTCCTCTTCATTTTCAGCTTCCTCTACATAATTTTCTTGATTCTGTCTTGACCTGCAGTTTGCTTGGATATGACCATAGCCTCTACAGTTGAAACATTGAACACCTTGGCCTCGACCTCTACCACATCCTCGTCCTGCACTTCTTCCTCCTCTCCAAGTTGTTTCACCACCACGCCTGAACCCTTGTGTTATAGAAGACTCCCCCTTTATGTGAAATGCCTTCTCCACATCTTACTCAAAGGATCGATTAATTCTTGCTTCATGGGCTTGCAAGGAACCCATTAACTCATCAAAGGTGAAGGTAGTTAGATCCTTTGACTCCTCAATAGCTGCTACCACGTGATCATATTGAGGCGTTAAACTCCTTAGCACCTTAGTCACAACAGTTTGATCGCTGCACTGCTCACCATAAATACGCATTTTACTCACTAACATTGAAACTCTAGAAAGGAATTCTTGAATAGATTCATTTCTCCTCATCATTGTAGTCTCAAATTCACGTCTGAGCATCTGCAATTTAACTACCATGACTTTGCTATCACCATGAAACTCTTTCTGTAGGATCTGTCATGCTTCCTTAGAAGTAGTTGCCCCCATGATCCTAGGAAATATATCATCATGAACACCTTGTTGAAGGAAGAAAAGTGCTTTTGCATCCTTCTTCTTATTCTCTCTCAATTTAGTTGCTTCATCTGGTCCGAGTACACCTTCCTCAACAAGTTCCCCAAGATCTTGTGATTTGAATAGTGTCTTCATTTTAACACTCCAGAACTGATATTTGTCCCCATTGAACACAGGAATGAGCGTATGTGAAGCTGAGGACCCGTTTGTTACCATTCAATGGAGCTTTAAATGTTCCACTTGCCTTTCCTTACGTGTTTCACTCACTCAATCAGACGCCCAGTTAAAAAAAATGAACCTTGCTCTGAATACCAACTGTTGGAACTTAAGAAAAAATAAAACAGACGACGGCAATAAAAACACAGTTTGAATAAAATACTTTGCCACACTTTATTGAATCACAAATGAAGCCTTTAAATACGCATTTTACATAACTGAAAATAAAAACTAACTTCAGCTAATTTGAAAGTGGAAACTAACGTGCAGATACTGCGGGAGAGAAATTAGGAATGGATAAAAACAACCTAACTACTGGATTGGTGGCAAATTAGTTTTCCTTAAATTATAGCTGAAACAGTTACCAATTTTGGATCACTTCTCAACAGGGTGATGGTCCACTAGTTGATGAAGCATTTTTCATTGGTGAAATATTAAGCATGCCTTTTATCTTTATATAAAAATTTATGATTTAACAAATGTCTCATTGGATAATGGAATGTCTATGAGAAGGAAACTATAAGTGTCTTCATCCCTATAGGAATCTTGTTGCAAGTTTTAGTGAATACCACTACCAGAAATATGCAAATTTTCGAAGGCTACTTTCCCATGGAAGCTATGCCGTCGGAAATGGGTAGGTTACCCACAGATGTTACCCACTGCACTAATGTCGTCGAAAATCATTGAAAATGATTGGGTTTCCAACGGATGTTTCCGGCAAATGATTTTTCGTGGGAAATTGTTATTATATGGAAAATGAAAAGCCCCAACCCTAAACACAGACCATAAATCCCTTTTTCGTAAAGTCATTGTCGCACCCTTCAGCCTTGGCATCCTCTTTGAACCCATTCCCGCACAACCTCGACCGCCATCACCGTAGCTTGCAAGACATTTGGAGGGCTACAACGCTGATGTTGGTAGACTGCAAAGCTCCCTAGCTCACCATTCTCTTTCTGTGTTGAAAGAAATAGTTGAAGGGATTGAGACCGCATCTGTGAAGCACAAGATTTAGGAAAATATCTCATGGTTAGTTAGCTATTTCTCTTGTGTGACAACCTTTTTTTTCTTAAATTTGTCAATGGGTTTTATTTTTCTATATTTATTCAACTTGTTCTTGTTTTTTTATGAATGCTTCAGTGAGATTAGGGTGTGGGAAAGTTTGAGACCCACATGTTTTGTATTCTCATATTTGTATAGTTTTGATTCGTTTTTCTTTTGGGTTAACTTTTTTGGTTTTGTTATAAGGAAGTAACTTTAATTTGGTTCATCTTTTACGGGGAATTATTGGTGAGCATTGGGTGTGGCCTACTTTAAATAATTTTGAGTGCTTGTTATAAGAATTGATAAAAACAATGGGGTACAAGGGTGCACAAAGTGATGGAGTTGCTGCTATTGGACACTTGCTGCACCAGAGAGGCGGGAATGAAGAAGGGTGAATGGTTTAGAAATTTATATTTATGTGTTCTTGATTGACAGTTTACCACCTCTCCCCCTAATCATAAGGGTTTTTGTTATTGAATTAGTTTTACAAGAGTGATTGACAGAATATATGGATGTTTTGTATGCTGTTTTTTTGTTATGGAATCTCAAGTTTATTCTTCTGCATATTCTTAGCATGCATGTTACTTTTGTTGACAAAACCAAATAATACCCTTGATGCTTCAAAACTGAATGGAATGGTTTTACATAAAATTGATTACTGAGCATGATTTAAAGACAAATGGACAAACATGTTTAGATTTAGAAGACTATATGGATGCTAAAAGAGTTGAGGACCCTTTACATTCAATGATCATTGAAGACTCTATGGACGGTGACATAGTTGATGACTCTTTAGATTTAGAAGACTCTATAGATGCTGAAAGAGTTGAAGACTCTTTAGATTTAGAAGACTCTATCGATGCTGAGAGAGTTGAAGACTCTTTAGATTTAGAAGACTCTATGGATGCTGAGAGAGTTAAAGACTCTTTAGATTTAGAAGACTTTATCGATGCTGAGAGAGTTGAAGACTCTTTAGATTTATAAGAGAATATGCATGTTGAGACAATTGAAGACTCTTTAGATTTAGAGAGAGTTGAAGATTCTATAGATTTAGAGGATTTTATGGATGATAACACAGTGCGTCACTATTATGATTTAGAGAGAGTTGAAGACTCAATAAATTTCAAGGACTCGTTGGATGTTGATAGAGTTGAAGACTCTTTTGATTTAGAAATAGTTGAAGACTCAATAGATTTAGTAGAATGTGTGGATGTTGAGAGAGTTGAAGATTCTGTAGATCTAAAACACTCTATGGATGATAAGATAGTTGAAGAATTTTAGGGTTAGAAGACATAGATGGAAAAGTTAATACAGAACCTTTGTTTGTTAGACCAGAGAGGCAACAAAGGGAACTTCAAAAAGTAGTTAGAGGCATGTTAAAAATTTATCTTCCAAATTATGAACATTGGATCAATGCTGAGAGAGTTAAAGACTCTTTAGAGATAGAAGACTTGCTGGATGAAAAAGCTAATAATGAACCTATGTTTGTTAAATCAGAGACCGAAGAGAAGGAAGTTCCGAAAGTAATTTTGGACATGTTAAAGATTTATATTCCACTTTTATGAATGTATGCTTCTTTTGTTGTAATGGAGTGATCACTTTATTAGGGGACAATTGGTATTTTTTGTGTAACAGAGAATTATGTGATTTAATTAATTTTGATTGAATTCACATGATTTGAATTTAGAGCTTGTTAAATTATTTTTGTATATATATATATATATATATATATATATATATATATATAAATGTCATCAGGTGGTGATGATCCTCCCCGACCCCCATTGACTAACGATAGTGGAAAACAAACAAGTGGGAAGAAAAAACCATATGTCGTTAGACTACGGCAACCTAGAGTAAGTACATCATCCCCTTCTACTGTATCTATGTCAAATAGACCTGCAAATGTTGCACCTACACCATTTCCACCGTCTCCAGTGGCTACATCCACACCATCCCCATCCACGGCTGTAGGAAACATGGCTACTGATGAAGACTGCTTAATTTGGCCATGGAAGACCCCCCCTGAATGATCGTCCTACAATTACACTGATGAATGGAGCGTAAGTATTTAAAATTTACATAAAAATTCTCCTATAAAGCTTTGCAATTCATATGTTTTCATGATGTCATGCTTTTTTTTAATAAGGTTTCATCCATCAAAGGCTGTGACATTATCCATTAGACAACAATTTGTCAACCCATGGCCAACATGGGGAGCAATTCCAAAAGATCAACAGGATATTTTTTTCCGGTGTTTTAAGGTAACTAATTCACATGTTAATCAATTAATTCAATGGCTGAAATGGATACATTTTGATTCAAGAATTATACCTTCATTAGGTAAATTGATTACTGACTTAAACATACTTTAGGGAAAAGAAGGCATTCAATTGTGTGGAAAATTTATTACTTCCTACATATTGGGACTTAATATTAGTCTTTGTTAAAGTTGATTTTGTTTTATTTCATTTAATTTAGACCAATTGGTATTTTCCTAACTACTAAACATTTGAAAAATGTGTGATATTTTAGAGAAAATTGCTATGGAGACCGGAGGAAGAGGATGAAATTAAGAAAGCTTTTAACTCCAAAGCCTCTCATAGACTTTCTGAGATGTTTAAGGATGCCTTAAACGAAAATAAAAGGCCATATTGGATTGGAGATCATGTATGGAATGATCTGTTATCACATTGGAATGCCCCTAAGTATCGTTCCAGGTGTTTACAGGAAAAAAAAATCAGGCATCTGAAAAGGGTGGGTGTATGCACACAGGTGGTTCCATTTCCTTGCAGAATCACGCCATTCATTTTGGTAAGATAATGTTAACATTTGATTAAGCCACTTTTTTGTACTTGTATAATTATTTAGTTAAAAACATTTCTATTTTTTTACTTTGAAAATGGTCTCAGGAGCTTGGTTGATCTGCATATGTTGATGAAATTTTCAGCAATCTTATTTACGGAAGGATACTGGTGAATTTGTGGATGATAGATCTAGGCAGACACATGTGAGAACATTATTTGCCATGCACTCTTATTTTTTACAATGTTTAATACATTTATTTACTAATAATTGTTTATCAATGACAGGAAAATTTTGAGGCTAGACAATCTCAAGCTAGGTCCGATGTGGCCTCAAGTGTTGTTGAATCAGAAATGACTCCTTTAGACCCTACTGAAGAACAAAGACTTAGGACTCACTGTTGGGTTGCTGCTGCGGGACCAAAGTATAAGGTACGTGTTTATGGTATTGGAGATCTTGCACATACTTATAAATGTGGAGATGACACGTTCATGCAACATATGCAAGGATCTTTCAGCCAACCAATTGATTCAGTAGAAGTTATTCAACTAAGGGAGGAGCTTTGTCAAACGAAGGAGGAGGTGTGTGTCTTGCAGCCAGTTGTACTTCAGTTTCTACCTCTTGAAGCGCGGAACATTATTCAACAGCAAGAACAACCTGACCAACAACTGCTCAACACGCGACAACCTGACCAGCAGCTTCCGGAACAACAACAACACAATGACCAACCACATCACCAGTTACATGACCAGCAACAACAACATAATGATCAACCACATCACCAGGAACAACAACAAAATGAGTAGCAACAACATCACATGCAACAACATGACCAGCAGAAGGAATACAACAATGACTATTTTGATTAGTGACATGCACAATTTTATTATTAGTATTAACTTAATAGACATGGTGCTTTTATGACTCCCTTACTTTGAATTTTAGTTAATTAGTTTGAGATTAATGAATTTGAATATTTAATTATTTGCTTTTATTAATATTGTTTCAGTATTGTTGTTAAATAATATAAATGAGAATTAAATAATCATCATTAACAAACGGTGCTGGAAATAAATATAAAAAAATGACATAAAAAATTAGTTACCGACAGAAATTTCCGACGAAAATATCTGTTGCTAATGTTCCATATGTGTATTTCCAACTGATTGAATCCGTTGGAAATTTCTCATAGATACATCCATGGGAAATTTCCCACGAGTCATTACCAACAAATATATTTGTCTGTAATTACCGATGGACAGATAAATCCATTGGTTAAAATTTCCTACGACCATTTTACAGACGGATTTTTGTCTGTTTCGAAAATTTCATTTTTTCAACGGATTTTCTAATTTAGAGATGGATTTCTTCCGTCGGAAAAATCAATTTTTTTTTTTGTAGTGAACTACACAATGAAGCCTTGAATGTTGTTAGCCTGCATGTGTATATGAATCTTATTCATTTGCCGTCTCCAGAACTTTCCCTAGGCATAATATTGGATCTTGATATTCTGTTTTGTTCTTTAATGTATTTGTATACTCTATTACATTTGGTTTCACGTTCAGGATACATATTCTTTGATACAACCAAGGGCTTTTGTTAGTGATCATGTTCATGGATTTGTGTGGTGTGCCTATTATTAATATTGATTAATTGTTGGATAGATACTTGGATATGTTATACAAGTTGGAAAAAGAGTAATAAAATATGTAAACATCTCATTATTTTAAACATTCTTTCAACCCTTTATTTTTTTTTCTATATCTCTTTTCCTGTCACATTATAAAGTATAAATCCTATCATATTGATACTTTTTTCTTTCTCTAGGTGTCAAATAATATATTAGGTGTTCATTTAACATTTTTCTCTGAAAAAATGCTTGTGTTGGTTGTGTTGTAACAACTTAAAGAAAATCTTATAACTAATTTATTAAAAATATAATTTTAAAAATATAATTTTTCAACACCTATATATGAAAAATATAATTAATATAAAAATATAATTAATATCGATCAATTCCTATAATAAGACAAATGTACAATATAAGCACAAATATTTACTCAGATGTTTTACAGCTTAATACTAGAAGGCTTAAGGAAGATTGTTAGGTCTTGTTCAATGTGTTCTTTTTATTTATTTATTTTTCTTGTACAAGTATACTCTAATATATAAAAGCTTGAACTATATTTGTTGTGAACTATGCAAGAGAGCTTCCTTGGTTCTACCTTGGTATGTCTTCTGATATGAGAAAAAATAGTTGTTGATTCATTAAATATAGCATTTCATGCCTTTCATTAATTAATTATTTTGATATGATAAAGAATCATGCTTATCTATCCCTCTTCATACTCGACATCTTGTGGCAGAGTGTATGTTCTTCTTTAGAGTTAGAAAGATGTGTTGCTATAACAAATGATTCCTTAAATAGAATCACTATTTTCATTTCCAAGTTCTTTATTAAAGGAACCAGCAATATTATAAGATAAAGAAACTAAGAGACAGTTTTTATACAAGCTTAATCAGGATTGAGGCCCTGGGTGATATAAACGTTTTTAGAATGAAAATATAGTAAAAAGGCAAAACAAAAAACTCTAGGCGTTGGAGAGCCCTAATCTCTATTAAGGCCCCAATTCCAAATTCCATCCTACCCCCTTATGATTTCCTCCACTCTCTACACAACCAACTCACATGCCTTATGCCTACTACTAATGCCAACTTGAAAATTAATTAAGCAATTTCTCTCTCCTAAACTTGAGCAAGTGCATTCAATCTCCTCATTTTCCTTAAAAACACCTTAGTGATCTCGGCTTGATGGGCTTCCTGTTCTCATCATGGTTTTCCTCCTCCTTTTCCTCTTCAATAAGAGCTGCAATAGTGAGTTTAGTATGCTGTCTAATGAGTCTAGATGGCTCACTAACTTCAATTGCTACACCAACAGCTCCCCAACTCGAGCTATCATGCAAGGACCGGTTCATTTTTTAATTGCCTTTGTATATTGAGTTTGTTCTATACCAAAAATGGCTTTTGGTGGCATTTATTTTTCC
Organism: Glycine latifolia; assembly: GCA_013407115.1. Lineage (NCBI taxonomy): Eukaryota > Viridiplantae > Streptophyta > Magnoliopsida > Fabales > Fabaceae > Glycine > Glycine latifolia. The sequence continues at coordinate 30,336 of QARZ01040330.1, read as the reverse complement.
TTTTAGCATTTATCAGCATTTATACAGAATGGAAAAAACTAAAGTTTTAGGGGTGATTTTTGTGGCCAGTAAAATGGCCAGGAAAAGTAATTTTTTCAATACCCTCATTCTCCCATTTGCTAACTTTTATCTATTGTCATTAAAAGGTACAAGATAAAAATTATGAAATACTAGGTAAGATGGGGTAAAATAGCACATAAAAGATCTAGATGAGAACAACAGTTTTCATGATCAAATAACACTAATGCAACTATTTTTTCTCCAAACAAAATGAATTTATTATTAAGCAAGAGTTAAGTACATGTCATTATTCGACATAAGAAGGTCTAAATACATGAACCTCTAAGCACAAAGTCAAAGAACAAGGTCTAAATACATGAGCCTCTAAGCACAAAGTCCAAACCAGAATCCTTATGCCATCATTTCAATTATTATAATGTGGCAATACTGAACCTAGTGCCATTGTAGATCCTAATAAACCTGTTGCAATTGATATCAACGAGTTCTTAATTTCTCATTGGCACTCTTGCTTATCTACTGCAACATAGCATTGCTAAATAAAAACAACTTATTAAATGCTTTTATTTCACATAAATTGTTACTAGGCTTACAAGAAGGAAAATGAAAATGTCCAATAACTTACCCAAATGTGGTATGCAATGACATTCTCTCTAGTTTCTCTAACAAAAGTGACACAAATGAAGAAGTATCATAAAGAGGTTAAATCTCATATAAGCCACAAGAATAAAAAAACAGTAACAAATCAACTATCAATAAAAATCATATGAACATGGCATAAGATCAATTGAAGAGAACTACATTACAATCAACATATTGATCATTCCTATCAATACAATTAAAGCTATGTGGAAACTAGACATAGCAAACATGTTTTCCAAGGTGAATCCTCTAAAAGAAACATTAAGGGTGTATCCTCTATCATATGAGAGAGAAAAACTACGATGCTAATATATGTCTCATACTAGTATAAAAATTACTCTAAAAGAAACAATGGCCAGTAAGTATTTTTATCAAATGATTACCACACTACTTAAAAATTATGTTCTACCATGGCGAAACGACGATGGTTCCCAGAAACCGATATATAATGTACTTGTAGTGACAATTTTGTAGTATGAAAGACTTCAACGGTGATAGTTTTACCAAAACCGTCGTGGTTTATGTGCTGATTTTATCATCTCAGAGAAGTGTGGCATTTCACTTTGAGTTTCTCTTTTCGACACCATAAAACGCACAACCTCTCCAAACCTTCACTTCTCTCTCTCCCTCTGCTACTGACAGCCTCTCCAAACCTTCTATTCTCTCTCTCCCTCTACTACTGCTCCATGGTCGAGTGCCGCAGCCCCCAACCTTTCCCAGAGCCAAACACCAAAGGAAACGATTCTCACCAAAAATAACAACACACCAAGGAAACAAAATGAGTCACCTAGTCGTCATTCGCTACTGAATTGTAGAGTGCCGACTTACAGAGCTCTAATAGGCGTCGTATGGAGTCCAACTTAGAAACCCTAGGCTGTGGTGTTTCCTCTTTGGTTGAAACCCTAATTGTTCTGCAGCTTATGATTGTTATTGGAGCATCAATCTCATTCTTATTAGGAAGTTTCTTAAGTTGGAGACAGCTAACTCTAGCAAGTAAGTTAAAATATTAGCTTTGATTGTTGCTTTTTAACCAGTTATGGAGGGATAAGGTCTGACATTGTTGTCTTGGCTTGAACTTTGAAGGGCTTGTGCCTTGCATTTCATTGCTGATTGGTTTATACTTTATCCCAGAGTTTCCCAGATGCCTGGTAAACATTAAGTTAGAATCTAAAACCAAACTTTTCCTTTGTTTTCTTCTTCCAAATAAACTCAAAATAATTTTACTTTCAGGAAAAGGTTAGCTTCAAGAAAGAATATCAAGTAGCTTTAAGAAAACTTAAGGGAAAAGATGTTGATATTTCTCAAGAAACTGGTGAAATTCTTGTACTTCCTAAGCTCCCTTAATTGATTGAGCATATTTAAAATGTTCCCTTATCAATTTGACATGCTTAATAAACTAAGATGACTTGTTTTTTTTGTGAGTAGGATTATATTGAAACTCTTCAAAGCCTTCCTAAAACTAAGCTTATGGATATGTTCCAAAGAAAACATGTGCGATCAGTAGTTGTAAGTAACATACTTTTCTAGCAGAAGTTCAACCAGAGCATGCAAGTAATCAGATGTTTCTAACAATTTGTAATAATTTCATATGGGAGTTGGATTAATGGTATGCCAACAATCTGTTAGAATAAATGGAATTGGATTTTATACAATCGAGACTTTTGTAGCAACTGGTAAGTAAGGAAAACCACATACTGATTTTGAAAACTCAAAATAGCTCTTTGTTCAATCTTATTTATTCCCCTACTACTTGGTTTGCAGGTCTTTCTTTAGGAAAAATTGGTACCATAGCATATTCTTGTATGCAGGTGGTTGATCTGATCCCTCTACGAATTTCACAGATAAAATTGGTACCATAGACAAATATTCATATATGGTATAATAATATAGCCTCAATTATCGATTTCAACTTCATCTGATAAAATGAATGGCAGGTTCCATTCACTGTATTGGTCACTTTGATGGATAAGTCTGGAAGAGGACCACTTATAACGGTATATCTATTTTCCAAGCATTTGAATTTTTAATTATGCCATCTAAAGAAAGTAAGGGGAGTAAGAGGTTTGATGCCTCATAACAAGTGCCTTTAAGATGTAGGCTTCAGCAAGTGGGACATTTTTAGGCTGCTTTATTACTAGAGTTGCTTTTTTTCTCAAGGCAAGCTTTTAATAATAACTTTTTTCTCCAAATATTAAGTATGAATATCTCAATTCTAAAATTTTGATTTATGATTCCATGGATCAGGATTAGAGCTTATTGCTTGATTTGGTACCAATATTAGCAGTTGCTGGCGTGCTAGTGAGTCTTCTTCTGAAGATGTTGTTGGGGTCATTCAGTAGTTAATTATGTCATCTTTAAACTCAAATTCTAGTTTAACATGAAATTCCAACACCTTTTTGGCATTGCTTGTAATCAGATCTACGTTGGGGCATTTTCAATTGGAATGGGACCTATTCCTTGGGTAATAATATCTTACGTACGAGTCATTTGGCAAAACACATTTGAATGGTTTTGAGTACTATTTAGGCATATCTTTATGATCATTTTTTTTCCTTTTCCTGTTGATGGTGTTTGATAGGGAAATTCAAGCAATGTTCTAATACTAGTTTTCACATTGCAGATCTTTCCCATACATGTTAAGGGAATTACAGGACGCTTGGTGGTTTTGGTGAATTGGCTAGGAGCTTGGGTAGTTTCATATACTTTCAACTTTCAAATGTGTTGGAGTTCTCATGATAAGAAGAGTTTGTTAACATTGGGCTGTAGCCTTCGATTTTTGTTCCCTTATTATAAAAAAAATACTAATAATTTATTACTAAGACCTTACCATAAATGACAAAAGTTGATAGTACCGTATTTGAATAAGGCAAAAGCTAACCCAACTTTGAATATAATCTCTGGTGGAACCTTGAGGCAAAGAAATTAAAAGAAATTGCTATATTTTCCAAAAGCCAAAAGAAAGGGAGAGATATTTAAGAGTTTTGGTAGTACAGTATTTTTTTTATCTAAGAGTGATAATGAATTTTTTCTTGAAAAGTAAAACTTAATCAATTGCTATAATTTATATAATAAAGTCTACAATAAATTAAAAGATTTGGTTTATATATATTGCAAAGTAAAACTTCAACTTAATCAATTCCTAGAGCTGCTCATAAGCTATTTTATGGGGAGGGATTTCAATTCTGGAATTTAATTTAGACAAAGTTATTAGACTGATAATTTGCATTTTTATCATCGGAAAACTTTCAGACTTCGTACACGATTTTCAATTCATATGCTATATTCATGACTTAAGAGGCAGGACATTGATGTTCAGAATATATCTGATATATTATACTCACTACATTGTTTTTTTTTTCAAATTCAGTATCTAAGAGAAACCTCTTCATGATTATCTTTCATGTTTTTAGAGGGAGTATGAAGAGTTTAAAGTGCGTCAAAGAACCTGTGTCTGCCATGAATATAGAAGCTTGTAGAGAAAGCTAAAGGAAGGCTAGATTATCATTAATTAGCTTATAATAATTAGTTATTACAGTTGATTATATAGTTAGTTACATGAGTAACCAACTTGTAACTAACTAAATCCAACTCTTTTACATGTTGATCATGCTAAACTAACCACCTAAGCTAACTCTAGCTCTAGTTACATGGTAATCTATGTTAAGAGCCCCCCTCAAGCTAGGAATGGATGTTAGACATTCCTAGCTTGGAATACATAAATTGAAAAGCACCATGCATGAGAGCTTTAGTGTAGATATCTGCAAGTTGATTTGCGGAGGAAATAAGGAGTAATTTCACAAGTCCAATCATCACCTTCTCTCCAACTATGTGACAATTGTTAACACTTTGGCAAGCGTACCAATTTGTCCAAGTAATAAAGAAACGGTAAGACCGAATGTTGATTCCACATGGACTTTGCTTGTACTCACAATTAATACACATTTGTTTCTAAATAATTAATGAATTGATTTAGTTTGTAGAGTAATTGACATATAACTAAATTTGACTCAATGTAAATTGTAAAGCATAATAAATACAAAGAAAGAGACACAAACAATTTGAATGATGTGATGATGGTTGAAATACGGTGTGATGAATGTTGGGAGTTCAACTAATTGAAACTAACTTTGATGTGATATTAAAGGCTTTTCACTATTCAACATTATTTTCACTCACCTTCATCTACTAGTATATTCTAGCTTTGATTCCTCAAGTGCAAGACCCTAAATCACTTAATTTCGCTCTTAATCCCTCAAGAGTTACATTAACTGATTTGCATTAATATTAAAGATGATAACCTAGGCTAAACAAACCATTTTCACTACTACATATAAGGCCTTTTAAGTCGGTTCCCGAGGGCCTTCTAAGACGGTTATGGACCCGTCTTCATAGCCACCGTCCTTGAATGTGGGACCTTTCCAAGACGGGTTTTAGACCGTCTTAGATTTTTGAATTCTAAGTCGGTTCTGCGGTCAACCGTCTTAGAAGAGGGAATTTAAAATTAAAAAAAAAAATTTCATCAAATCTAAGACGGTTATTTGTTGAAACCGTCTTAGAAAGTGGACATTCTAAGACGGTTTCAACAAATAACCGTCTTAGATTTGAGGACCTTCTAAGTCGCTTGTCTATCCAACCGTCTTAGAATGATGGGTTTCTAAGACGGGTTCACTCACAAACCGTGTTAGATTTTTTTTTTTTTTTGCATATTCATTCTAAGACGGTGGTACAGTATAACCGTCTTTGATTTTAATTTTTTTTATTATTTTTTTGGCGATTTTCGTAATTTTTTTTTGGTTCAAAAATTAAAATATTATAACAACTAATTAAAACACCCAAACTGAATAAATATTTATAATATACCACGTTTAATTAAAATAATACATACTGTTAAACAAAATAGTAACTTAACCATGTTTTTCTTTCAATTTTCAGGTTTATAATTTGCTACAATAAAATAAAAAATAAAACAACCACTTATCATTCATCTTCTATGATCAAAACATAAATAAAAATAAAGAATTACAAACATATAAATCACTTAATAGAATTACAAATATTCATTTAAACAAATTTGACTAGGATCATACAAATCACTTAAAAGAATTACAAACATATATATATGTTTTTATCACTCTCTGACATGAATGGCACATGGACTGCTAATGCAATAACTTTCAACCAAATACTCACCATGACTATAAGAATTCTACATCTTGGATCCATAGCACCGCTTGTCCACCATTTTGTCCCATTGATAATATATGAATCTCCTTGCCTATTAAAGGACAAAATTTGATTTGCATGAGTAGTCCATAGCCTCATGATTGTCTAGTTGTCATCTAATTAAGAAGTGAGACTTACACCTATGTTTTAAAAATAAGATTATGGATAATCCTACCTTTTGATAGAACACTCAATATTGGTTGCATCGGAAGATGCAACATGTAGTTGCTCTTTATTTCCATATCGCAATAACACCTAATATGCAAAGTAATGTAGTCAATTTATAGAAAAATGATCAACCCGGAAAGAATCCACTTAAAGTCAGTCAGTTATTGATCAACCAAGCAATTTTGTAAGTTCCATCTTACCTCAGTATTACCCGTGTCAGGTGCACCACAGTTAAACACTTGTGGAGCCCAACGAGAACGACCCATGATCTCACAAAGGTATCCAGATTCGACATTTGTGAGACCAGCACCTGATAACAAGTCATTTGCATCACTAGACCGATAATTATTGCTCCCATCAAAGCACTTAAGATTTCTTGCCTTCACACCACTATCAAGGTCTATAATACTATAACATTGATACAGGAATCCATAAGTTCACAAACCTGATTGATATAACATGCATACAGGTAATATATCACAAGAATACAGATAAAATAAACTTCACTAAAAGGGGATAAGATGCATACAGGAATCCATAAGTTCCACAAGCCTTCTTTCTTTGCCATTTCCTTTAACTTTTCCTCTACTGGGTGAACGGTCCAAAGTGAGTCTAATTGAGCAAGTTTATAAAATTCATTTCAAAATGGGGTAAATATGTTCCTCCATGAACTTAATTAATTTGTTCCTCAGCACCAAAACCTTTTGATTAGGATCAAACTTCCCCTGATTTGAGAGTCCCTGTATGCCATTCAAGTAAGTAACTCTTTTGAATAGTCTTTCATGTGTTTGCATCTGATTTGTTAAGAGTAAAAATGCCTTAGCTGTTACTGCAATACTAATAATCTAGTAATTTGATTAGCTTCAAGTAGAGTAACAAAGTAACTTTGAGATAAGTCACATATGAGAGCCCATAATGTTTAAATGCTATAGCAGCAACCTAAATTCTGTTCAATAATTTTCCAACCAGTATCTATATATAGATTGAAGGCACAAAATATTAAGGGTCTATTTGTCTTCTGTTTTTAAAAACAAGAAAACAAATAAAAAAAGTCATCGCATAAAAACAGTTTGGTTTTTTTAAATTCTTTTCAAAAGAAATACCTCTTTTCAGTTTTTAATACAAATAACCATAAAAGCGGTGAGTTTTTTTTATAGTTTTCTATTGTTCATGTTTTTCTTTGTACTATCTCATGTTTTTTTTTCCACTCTTACTATATAAAATTTACACTTTCAATAATTCTTTGTAGAATGATATTTTAAAAACTAAAACAAAAAATAAGGAAAAAACACCCTAAATCTTGAAACTTTAACAACAACATGAGATTGGAAGTTTAGATACCTTAACCCATCTATTATACACTCCTGCATAAATTGAAGCTGCACGGAAGAAAGAAAAGGCAACATAGAACTTCCATTCAGCAACAGGCCATTTTCGTTGCTGGCATCCAAAACTCCATTGTTAGATCTCTAATATAGGCAAAAATATGATACCAAGACAGAACTGATATACCATGCAATATCCATGTTAGTCAAAAAGCAATTCTAAGAGTATTTCAATGGCCTACATGGGATTTATGTAATAGATTCCTTTATCATGGATGGTTTAATCCAGAATTAATTAATTTTGTTCAATGAAAATAAGAAAAACCCTGTATTAAATAAAGCTACAGGCTACAAACATAAATTCTATGTTGGCACATCAAAATTATGATTCAAAAAACATTCAACCTGTGCTGTAAGTGACTTTATAACTTCTCTTGCAGCCTTAGATTTGGCAGATTCCTCTGCAGCCAGTGCCATAGCTTCCTCAGGGTCTCAACCTAACCAATTTTATGTTACGTTTCTCTTGATGTCATAACATGTAAAGATATATAACCATCATAAAGACATCAAATTATAGCACTGGTGACTTTTACATACTTTATTTGCCAGACTCAAACCTCTAGCAGGGAAGATTAGGAGATAAACAAAAATAATGGTAACCAAGAGCAGAAATTGGTGCGAGGCATTAGACTGTGCACGTTCAGAAGTTTCTCATTCACTAACTTCTCCAAAGACAAAGCTAATTCCATTGCTGAACAGAGCAATAGAGGAAAGTCACCATATATATTGATTTGAACAAGTAAAATAGTCATTCTATAATAGAAAAAAAAATAAAGGCATTGAAAAACAGATATACCCCGAATAGTTGGGACAATAATGAAATCAGCAAGCTCATGACTTCTCAAACTCACTTTCCAAATTAATATGTCTTGTCCAGTCGTTGTTGAAGACTACCACAACCTTAGCAATCAGGTCATCATCTTTTAAGAATACACGAAATTCTATTGGTTTGAAACAAAGCAAATTAGTTAAAAACAATATGCCCAATCAATTGATAATTGGAAGATGTTAACAATTATACCTGTCCAAAGGCCAAACATAAAGATCTTCTTGCAGTATAGGTTGATTGACAGCTTGGGGTACAGCTGCCCGCTGGATTGCCTCTGCTTCACCACCTAGGTCAGCCTCCAAATACTTTGCTAGAGCAAGGTGGTTTGCCTTTTGTTGTGCAGTTATGTTAGCAGAACCCTTACCAACTCCTGATGCATGTTGCAATTGAATTATTAAGATTGTATTTCCCAGAACTTAACTGTTCATATGGTTTCTCTTCGTACTCTTCAATCTCAGATTCACTGATATGAGAATCTTCTTTAGATACAAATGTCCGTCTAAAAAATGTCAGTCCACGAAGAATACAAATGAAGTCAGTTATTGAGACCTTTATTAAGGATTACTTTCAGTGCTGCAACCACATTTATGCTATTTTCAGTTTAATAAAATGGAAAACACAAGTGATAAATTACTGAAACAAACTTAACCAGTGTTCTGCATGCCAGCAGCAATACCCTTCAGAGTGAGAATGAGAGTGTCTTCCAAACCAGGGGCATATTCAGTTGTTGGGTTCAATGTTACAAGTTCATCAGCTGATTTGCTTGGCGCTCCTTCATAATGTACTTAGGATCATGACGAAGGCTGGTAATGGGAGCATGACGAAGGTTGAGTCTTTGCTTCAAGTAAGGGTTCCCTTCAATGTATTCCCTTGTGTCTAGCCACCTACAACTACAGCAGAATACAAAAAATCATCTAGTGCAATAACTAATCATCAGTGTTGTTAGAAAGGTGTTTAAAGTTCAATATTGGCTAAAGAAATCTGGGAACACCATTTCCTGGGCAGTTTCATGGAAGTACCTCATCCTTGCTCTCATATCATCTTGTGTTGTTGGAGGGGTCCTCATGATTTCATCTGTAAAAAGGAAGGCAGCTTGAATCTACGTAGAATAAAGCAACAAAAGAAAATTGTTAACAATTCCATTGACACAATTGTGCATTGGTTTCTTTTCACACTTAGGGTCATGCTTTCCTTCATACTCAGCTGAAACTTGATACACTTCTTGAACCTGCACAATTAGTTTGCTTGTTTTGTGTTATAACCAGGTACACCAATTTAGAGAATCTAATTCTACAAAAAAAAATAGGTAAAGCCATAACATGTCTTAATCCAATCGTAAATGTCAACATTTTTTTCCATAATCATTATGGTGTTCTTGTTGTTTGCACCTTACATATCAACACTAATGGAAAAAAGTTCATAAATCCTATAGACAAGCACACAAAAAAATAGCACAGCTTACAATGTCTACAATATTAAATAAATGCGAAGCCGCAATGTTGTCAAAAGGCGTCTTCGCCATACAAAACAGCCTACAATGTTTTGTTTTTGGATTCCAACAAAAATGATGCCCATTTTTTCCTTAATGTTCTTATGTTGTCCATGTCTAACGCTGTGCCATCACTAAACCACTGCAACAAGGGACAAAATACAAATCAGTCAATTACTTGTAAAGTGTGGAATCATTTAACAAATTCAACTAATGAAGAAACTGTGTTAAAGTTGTTATACCTTGGTCCATTCATTCTTCAAACCTGCACTTACTATGTTCCACATCCAATGCATTACGTAATACCCACATTCAAAGCCTCCAGTTTGCACATGGCTCTAAATTTTCGAAGATTACAATTTAAATTTCACAATTGCAATTAGAGTATAACAACAAAATCAGCATGAAGGTCAACTAAATGTCTAACCTTTACTTCAATCCAGTTTGGTGAAGCTACATTGCATTTACCATCGACACCGGTATTCAAAGCCTTAAGTGAACTAAATTAAAAAATGCAACATACCTGTGGGTTAACGCATGACCTTTATGTTGTAGGGATTGAATTTGGTTCATAATCTAACAATATTACTAATACGGTAGAACTTACTTGTTAAGTACAGCTTTGATGTGAATGTCTGGCTTCTTACGCAATGAACAAAACCACACAACTGTATGAGTCGAAGGACAAACAACAAAAAGCTGCCAATGTGCGCTGCATTTTATATATATTAGCTGAAATTTTAAACAACTACACTTATCCCTTAGACCACATTAGTTTCATACTTACTTATTCAAATAAGCTCCTAGGTAGACCTCTCTTTTTGATTCCTTGACCCATGTTTGAATGTATTGTTGACATTCAAAACGTCTATCCTTTGCATTATGTATCATTTGAGGCTCCAGGAACCCGTAAACTGAACTATAACCCAACCTTGTACTCCACTGATCCAGAAACCTATTATTAACATTTCAAGTGAAAATGAAATTGTTAAACATTATGAATTGTAACAAATAAAAAAAAATGCAGCAGACATTCAATGGGCTTTTACTTACATAATCCACAGCTGTAGTACAGAAATGTTCAAATACTTGTCACCTGATATAATTTCATTCATGTCTGAATATGTTATGAAGAATGATGTTTCTACATTAGCAATCCCAAACTTAAACGCCTCCCACGACAACTGGATAGGCCTACAGTAAACTTCGTAGCCACTCTTAATCAATTCATCCAAAGGATCAGCTGCTTCCAGTTGATTTGACCTATTAACTGCTGCATGAATGTTTTCTGATCTAGTATGTGCATCCTTTGTGTTTCACAAGAATAACAAATAACCAAATGTTACTTAATATATTTATTTAAAAAACAAACATTAATTTAGTGCATTGGTTCTTGTATATACCTTTTGTGATACTAGTTTCACCAAAAATGTGGGCCAGGCGACAAATGTGTGTAGGGCATCTCTGACATACCTTATCTCCGACGTCGGAAATGGAACAAGCGCGTCCCCGTCATAAATTTTTTCAACAGCTACCCGTGATACGTCATCTCCATAGTCGACATTATGAATTGAGGATGTTTTTTCGTAAACTTTTCCCAACGCAACTAGTTTTGTCGACCCATGACTTTGAACAAACAGCCCCATGCATGGCACCACAACATTATCATTTTCTTCCCCAGATGGATGGCCTGCAGCCTCAGCACAACTTCCCTTAGTGCTAACACGAGCAACTAATTCTTGTATAACTGCACATACTGGGGGTGATTGTTGGGTTGCCATTTGGGTTAACTCATTTTTTATTGCTTCCTTCAATTTTTCATTAATTTTCTCCTCCATTTCAACTTTCATTTTTGCATTCATTTTCTCCTCCAATTCAACTTTCATTGTTTCTAGACGGTGTCTGTTTTCGTCCTCCACTTCTCTCCTCCATTCTTCCTTCAGCTCTTTAATTAGACCTGTTAACTGCTCGGTGTTGATGGATCCACACGAACTACTGGAGGCACGTGATCTGTGTCCAAAGTATTGACTTATGGTCACACCTGTCCCTGCAACACGAACCCTACCTGGGTGTTCCGGTCGTCCAATAGCAACATTTAATATGTCCTGTTGACCATAAGGGACAAAGGTTCCTTGTGTCATCTGTTCTTCTAACAAGTCCTACAACATAAAAGAGACAATTTAAAAATTCAATGACAACTAAAAACATAAAATCATAATACAAACCGTTGCTTCAACTCACAATTTTATCGGATATTTCTTTGGCTTTGTCAGATGTCATGCGGCCATATTTCTTTGTGCGGGCTAGCTTCCACTTGACATGTCTAGCAATTGGAGATGGAGGGTCATCCACATTTGGGGAATGCTCAGTATACATTGCATCTTGTAGTCGTCTCTTTATTTTCTCATCCATTAGCTTTTTTTCTAGCAATTCATAACCCCCACGAGAAAGTATGTGGGGGCAATCGTTGTTTTTTTGGATTTCCTGAGCTTTCTTCCTTATTCCCTGTCATAATTTGGAAGGGGATATCATACAAAACAATTTCAATTCATGATGCCAATGTAATTAAACTTAAACATATATTGCCATCTTACCTGCCAATTTGGTGTTTTTCGGCTACCAACAAAATCCTCCCAAGTTTAAGGATGTATACCATATTTAATTGAAGGATCATTATCATTATAGCTCTCCGCTTCAGCATATATGTATCTTGTGGTTAATGAAGACTTGAATGACCTCCATCTTGTGGTAACCGATGACATTATCTTGTTCTTTGCCTTTTCTGCTTCTGGGATATCAAATTTTCCCTGCAATGGATTACAAAATCTGACAGTGTCAAATTACAATATAATAACATGGAATTGAACTTTGTCCAACTAACAAGAATGCAAATAAATATACCAAAATGTCTTCCCAAATTAGGTTCTTCAATGTGTCTGGAACGTCTTTCCAAGAAGAATAAACTATAGGAATTTTTTCTCTTGCCACAACCCCAAGATAGCTGTGGAATTTTTCTTTGTAATTACCTGATGCTCTTCCAGTTGAAGGATTTACATTCACTGTTGGCCTTGGCTGATCCAAGTCTCTACGAGTCAAGCTTCTTAGCCGGGTCGATTGTCTACTTTTCCTGGATGTTGCATCTGAATGATGTTGTGAATGGGGAGGGGACAATGGTGGTGTCGCCATCACTCTGCAAGTAAAACCAAACAACGAAATCACATAAGTCACAGATACAACATAAAAGTATTATAAATTGTTAATATGAAAGGTAAACGATTCATTGAATAAGCTACATATTAAAAAAACATTACTTTGAAAGTCGGCAATTACGTATTTATGTTCTCCCATAAACCTTCATCATGATCAATTCGATTTGCATGTTCATCATCAACGTCATTGTCTTTAACTATGGAGGGCATTCGTGTTGAGAAAGAAGCGATTTCAGGGATATCCAGTGATGCATCATCACCAAAATGATGACTAGTCATACATGGTCTTCCTTGTAAAACAACTGAAAATCGAGCGTCACACGGATCTTTGATGTAAAACACCTGTTTTGCTTGCTCTGCCATGATGAAAGGCTCATCCTTGTAACCCACTTTATCAAGTTCAACCAAAGTAAATCCGAGATTATCTTGATGGACACCGGTGTTACCGTTAACCCATTTACACTTGAAAACCGGAACTCTAAATGCATTATAATCGAGCTCCCAGATTTCTTCAATTATTCCAAAGTATGGCATTGACGCTTGAATTGGGTTGTTGTCAGATGCACCACAAAAGTGTAACGAGTCAGCGTCAACAGAAACACCACTATTTTGCACAGTACTTTTATCATCTTGGGACTTTGTGTAAAAAGAATAGTTGTTGATATCGTATCCCTTCCAAGTGGGTACATTTAAGTTTGGCCCAACAGCTAACAGTCTTAACGTTGAGGAAGCATTATCATCACTCAAGATTTTTGCATTGAACCAGGTTATGAATGTTTTGTTATGTTCTTGCAACACCTTCATGATGTTCATTTTGGGGTGAGAAATGGTGATATGTTGTTTGTGAGCTTCTAAGTACGGCATTACCTCACTGGTGTTATTCAAAACATACAAATGAGCTTGTGATACCTCCTGTCGACTCATACTTACAACATTGAATCCTCGTGTACCCTTACCTGTTTTTGACTGGTCATGACGACTTTCAGGTAAGCCAACAGGTTTAACCGAATCAATGTAGTCAGAACAAAACTCAATGCATTCTTCGGCAATGTACCTTTCAACAATGGAAGCTTCTGGTCGGTATTGATTCTTAGTATAACCTTTTAAGACCTTCATGTACCGCTCAATCGGATACATCCAGCGTAAAAACACTGGACCACACAACCTGATTTCTCTCACTAGATAAACAATTAAGTGGACCATTATGTCAAAAAAAGATGGGGGAAAAAACATTTACAATTGACAAAGGACAATAGCCGCCTCATTCTCCAATTCATCCAACTGTGTGGGGTTGATTACCTTCTTACATAATGCATTAAACACGAAGCACAGCCGACTAATGGCAACCCTAACTTTGTCTGGCAATATACCCCGAATCACAACAGGCAATAATTGTTGCATTAACACATGACAATCATGAGACTTCAAACCAACCAATTTAAGGTCATTCACAGAAACAAGGCTCTTGATATTTGAAGAGTATCCTTGTGGGACCTTCAAACTACGCAGACATTGACAAAAAGCTTTTTTCTCTTTTGTTGACAAAGTGTGACTTGCTGGGGGCAAATAGGATTGTCGACCTTTACTAATTGGATGCAATTGTTGGCGTATACCCATCTCAACAAGATCTTGCCGACATTTTAAATTGTCCTTTGTCTTGCCTTTAATGTTAAGTAGGGTGCCAATTAAACTATCGCAGACATTTTTCTCAACATGCATCATATCTATACAATGTCTCACATCAAGATCGGACCAGTATGGAAGATCAAAAAATATTGACTTTTTCTTCCAAATGTTTCTTTCGTTAGTATCCTTCTTTTGGGTCTTCCCGTACACAGTCACAATGTCCTTCACACGGTCGTAAACTTCATGGCCAGTTAACGGTGTAGGTGCACTTTGTGTCTCTTGACTTCCATAAAAAGCTTTTTTCAATCGCCTATATGGGTGATAAAGTTTGAGGAATCTTCGATGCCTAGTGTAAATTGTCTTCTTTCCATGTTTCAGTTGCATGAAGGATGTGTCTTTCTCACATATAGGACATGCATAATGGCCTTTGACACTATAGCCACTCAAATTTCCGTATGCTGGAAAGTCATTAATGGTACAAAATACCATCGCACGCAAGGTGAAGGTTTCCTTCAGATTTCCATCAAACACATCTACCCCGTAAGCCCACAAATGATTCAAATCTTCTATCAGTGGCGCAAGATACACGTCAATATCATTTCCTGGCTATCTTGGACCCGCTATCATCATACACAACATAATGTATTTCTGCTTTATGCACAACCAAGGAGGGAGGTTGTAAATCATCAATAACACAGGCCAAGAACTATGATTAGTGGCAAGGTTACCGAAAGGATTCATTCCATCTGATGCAAGAGCAAGCCTTAGGTTCCTTGGGTCGCTCGCAAATATTGGATACTTTCGATCAATTGTCGCCCATTGAGGAGAATCGGCTGGGTGTCGGAGAAATCCATCACTTTGCCTTCGATGTGCATGCCAAGTAAGGTTTTTTGCGTCATCCGCATTAGCAAACAATCGCTTAAACCTAGGAATAATTGGAAGATACCAACAGACTTTCGCTGGACGAGAGTTGTTTCTGCCTGATTGATCACTACATTCATATTCGTTCACTTTGTATCGTGATACCCCACATGTCGGACAATTTTGCATATCAGCAAACTCATTACGGTACAATACACAATCATTAGGGCAAGCATGGATTTTCTGGTACTGCATACCCAAAGGACATAAAATTTTCTTCGCCTCGTAATGATTTTTCGGCAAAGTGTTGTCTTCAGGAAGCAATTTCTTCAACAAAACTAGCAATTCAGTGAAGCTTTTGTCACTCCACCCAAATCTTGCCTTTAAGTTAACCAAAGCTAACACTGTTGACAATCGTGTGAAGGCTGTGCACTCAGAATACAAAGGGATCTTTGAATCACTTTGTAATTTGTCATACGTAGGTGCATGTGCTTGCTGAAAATTGGCATCTCCAAGATCGCGTAGCATGTCTTCTATATGATCACCTGTGTCTACATCAAAATGCGCAGTGGTTTGAACTGTTGGGATATCTGGCAATTCGCCGTGCCAGATCCATTTTGTGTAACTCGGAATGATGCCGTGACATATTAGATGTGATCTGATGTCATTCAGTGACTGTCGTCTCCCATTCCCACACTTAAGACAAGGACAAAAATAATTTCCATGCAAAGAAGTAGCATTACGTGTGGTAAATTCGAGGAAATGTTCAACCCCATTTTCATATTCCTCACTAATGCGCGGTGATTTCATCCAATTACGATCCATGTTGATTGAAATAAGCTGGCATTTTGATATGGTAAATGTTATATGCATGAAAATGTTTATCTTAATGTAATAAGGTGGGCCCTACCCATTCAGGAAGTTATATATTGTATACATGATTTGTAAATACAAGTTAAGTGTGCTTTATTTAATTTAATGAAATTTCGGCAGCATTTCGCATTGGTCTCCAAGTACACGACATGAAAGGGGTGATTTTGATTCACCACGATCTAGTATGCACTCGGAGATCAAAGCAATATGCAGTTACACCGAAATTTCATTAAATTAAACAAAGCACACTTAACTTGTATTTACAAATCATGTATACGATATATAACTTCCCAAACTGTCCAAACGGACAATTCAAGATTCAATTCAATGAATAATCCAAACTATCCGTATTACTCACTGAATTGATCCTTGAACGGGAAACTAAGGTTGACTAACAATGCATTGCATGGTGTGACAAAGCAATAGTGACATATTAACAAAATAAGTGTTAAACACATAACATTGAGAAACAAGGGACATACCTCAAAATAGCGTCAATATCAACAACGGCACAATCCGGTGAGGGTGATGGTAGCGATTACCCAAATTGCGTTGTGAACCAAGAATAACTTATAAAACGCCTTAAGGTCCTAACTGAGTAAAAAAACAACCACCTAAAACAAGAACCAAGAATTAATTAATACAATGTTAGGGAGGTTGTATATAGAATTTTAAATTATGGATATAAGAATAAAAGTTTGTTGCTTAAGAATGCCATGATAAGTGTGACAGGTACACCAATAAAATTTAGGTGCTGATTTTGATTAGTTTTTATTTTAATCAGCAAAAATTATATATATATTAGATAAAGACACAGTACAAGAAGTACTGCATAGCATACACTGTAGTGCAGGAATGAGGAAAAGAAACAGAGTGTAGGAGGTTGTCATTCCCTCGAAAGATCACAGTTGTAGTGCAGGAGCTAGTCTCCATTCATCAATAACAAATTCTTTCTTGTTTCCATTAAACTAGTTTGTACTTTTCTGTTTGGGGAATTTGTGTGGTATGTCATCATATGCCGCTGGAGTTGAGAAGCTCTAATGGCATTGGTTTCAAACAGTTAAGACTTTCAGGATATAGTATATTTAATTTTAGAGCAACATAAAATATATTTATCTTTGATAGGTTGATACCAATCTTGCTTTCTAGTCGATTGTTTGCTTACTAGGTTTCATCTTTTCATGGCCAATGGTTCCAAATAGACGGTTCTGACTCCCTTCAAATAGTCTTTGACCACGAATATTTCCTAGTTTTCAAGAAGTATTAATTGCAAACCTAGTTGCTATAGTGATGAGCACTACTTGCCATCTTTGGTTAGTATCAAATTTTGGAAGAGGAACTCTAATAAGAACTTGACATGGGTTTATTGGTCAAGGGGTGGACCTCATCCTTCAAGGTATTTCAGAACAGATGTTACTGTTTAGTTTTTGAACAAGTTGAGGACGTACCACCAATAAGTTTCTGATTTTGATGAAACATAAAACTATATAGAGCACGGTATTCACTCTAAAACCACTATTACAGTCAACGTGGTTAAGTGAACATAGTGATTCAGTCAGGTGAGTGAACCAAACATGAAAATGTATATGCATTCACTAAATGAACAACACTAAGATATTTGTGCAAGTAATTTTCTTATGCAGGAACAATAATTGTTTTTTGGGTTTCCGACTCTGATTTGTTTGGGCTTTACACAATTTAGGTGGATTGATGTGGTTGGCAGCACAAGCACAGTAGTAAAATTTAGTCCATTAGAAGCATGGGATGGGAGGGTTCCTAAGGTTTTTAATAAATAGGCTAGGATGCTTTCAAGTGAGAATCCACTGTGGTGTTTTTGCTAATTGCTATTGTGTTTCATTGGAATGACTATTACAGTTTCATTTAACTTTGGTATCCTAAATCCATATGACTATATAGAAATATCTTCTGTTTAAATCTCAGCACAAGCAAAGTATAACATGTTAGAGATACCAAGAAAGTGGAGACAGTTGAAGTGACAGAAATAGAAGCATTGTCATTCTAATAATATCATATTAACCCTCAAGCACATTTATTATTGAGCAAATCACTTTGACATGCAGTTATATCATTAGATCAACAGATTATATCTAATATACGTAGGCACAGGGTAATAAGCAAAAGAGTTAAAAACAATAAGCAACCTTCCCACTAGTACTCCACACCCAGTTCTCAGTGCGCTACAAACACTGTTAGACTTGACCTAAGGATTAAACAACTAAAGCTTAAGCTTTAGGCCAACTAACAAAAAAATATTGGAGAGCTGGAAGAGGCTATTGTTCTGCAAGGAATTAAGATAAGAAATTATGAAGCCAAAGCATGTATGTTTCAGTATTGTTAAGCTAATTCCATGGTTCTCCTTTTGAGGACGTTAGATAAGTATAATAATAAGCAACTCTTTCTCCAAAAGCATAGACAAGAAAGAAGTGGGAAGAGGATGGACGTTTGAGCATGCCTAGAGTTACCATTTCCCATACCATAATGATAATAAAATTGGATTTGGATGGCATAGTCATAGAAATAAACTTGCTTGGTTTTCTGACTCCACCTTTTCATATTTTTTATTATCAGCAAATATAATATTCTATATATATGAAATATAAGTACAAGCAGTACTGTAAAGGAAAAACCAAACAGGAGACCTAAAAGAGCTTTGGCAACCTAATACAAGATAAAAAAAGCCTGAATTAGGGTGCCTTTATATGATTGATGTTCATAAAGAATTGTTTTTGGTGATCCTCTGAGATTTTCCTTTTTGTGATTGTAGCAGCTTTATTCATAGGCAGGCCTTCAGCCACACTGGAAATGTTCCCTTCATGGCCAATGAGATTCCAGCTTTATTTTTATTTTTTTTTCTGGTGCAGGTGGTCTGTTGTGGGTGCAAAGAATGGGATTCAATATGGCCCTTTTGCTCTTCCCCAAAACGGCTTACCCATCACATTATTTCCCAAGAACAAGTAGATAATCACACATCCACTACAACCCTTGGCTTCATAGTAGCTTTCTAAATATGGAAAGAATTGCTTCATAGCTCTCAAAATTGGTTTCCACAGATAATGACAAAGACACAGACCATATTGCGATTGGATAACCAAACAAAGGGAGATAAACTTTTCCCTTCTTTTTTGGCCAAGAGAAACCCAAAGGGGTAGTCTTGACAAATAGCATACAAACAGGAATGTCAAGTGTATATAGAGGAAGTTTCACAGCCTGAGCAGATAGTATTAAGTTCTTTTCATTTTCTTATTTTTTTAATCCTTCAAATATGAGGAAAAGTCCTCATAAGATTGTATTGATGCATTCAACTAATTAGTTCTGTATCCATGAGAATGCCGCAAGGCCAAAATAAAGTGAAACATTGGTTCTCAGATGAGTTTCAAATACCACAAAACTTTCTGGCAAATCTTAGGTGATACACTTTATAATCTTTAACAAAAATAATAATAATAATGATAATAATTAGGAGAAAAGAACAGAGGAAAAATGAAAAATGAAAGGTGTGGGAATGGCAATGAATCACGGCACCACAAAATGAAAAAATAAAATAAAAATACGTGCGTCCCATCTTGCAAACATGCATTCAATTATTCAAATCTTGTAACTCATTTCAATCAAAGTCAGGTCCCCTAAGATCCGAACACATGTTTTAATCATTTTTTTTGGTGAGCAAAAATAATATATATAAATATAGAGAGAAGAAGAAAACAGTACAAGTAGAAACTATACACAGAAAGATCCAATCAAAACATGACCTATGGCAACCTAATACATGAAATAGGCATGAAGTAAGCTGCCAGAAGCCTGTCTAGATCGAAATAGGAAACCCCAGAACAGGATAAGACTTATACATTAAGTCCTCCCCTGTTTACAAAAAATCACCCAGTGCTGGAAACACTGAGAAACTAGCATCCGGATTGGTGAAGCCATTCTTGACCCATTTAAAGGATGCAGAAGAGCAGGTTGCTCTAGCTCCTTCATCAATCAAGCTTGAAATTGATAAACATAAAAATGCTGAGACGTGGTTTACAAAGGGAACGTTTGAGAGGTTTGTGCGGTATGTTAGCATGCCAGAGGTTTTGGAAATGGTCAATACCTTTGATGCAGAGATGTCCCAATTAGAAGCAGCACGGAAAATATATGCTCAGGGTGCAGGAGAACGTTCAGATCCTACCACATTGCTTCCGTCGCATGACAAACCGAAACACACCCTTCAAAAATGAAACAATAATGTTGTTGAACCCATAAACACCAAATGAAAAACACAAATAAAACAAAAACCCCAACCCTCGACATGTGAAACCCCTAAACCAAAACAACATTTCTCATTTCAAACCTGGTTTTGCGAAAATCGAACACGTGAGGAGAACCTTGTAGAAGGAGATGCAGCCACCACCACCGATTGACGGAGACGACGACGGAGTGACGGAGGGAAGCGAACCACAGGTTCTAACGAGCATGCACGAGGGCTAGGTCAAACCACAGGTCGCGATGTTGTCTGAGAGTGAAAGTGTAAGTTAAGGATTTTAAAAAAAGGGGCTTTAAATTCGAAGACGGGTTACAGAAAACGTTTTTGAATACATGAAATTTAAGACGGTTCTATGGACCAAAACGACTTCGTTTGACACATTCTAAGACGGTTTATGTATAACCGTCTTTGTAAATTATGATTTATTTACAAAATTGCCACCGCCTCCCATTCAAACACGGTTTTCGTTCAACCGACCTAGAATGCGCGTCTTAGAAGGGACCTTTTGTAGTAGTGTTTATTCCTAGAAATGATATATTTAGAAATGTTTTTCAGTTCTAAAGAAATAACAATTTTCCAATGTATTAAAACATATAACAAGCATGCAATTGGATGATCAAACCACTAACATGATAATAGCTCAGAAAAATAACAATAATGTGTAAATAACATTGAATAGATAGTTAGAATCATTACATCAAAGCGATTGGTTGTTGAGCTCCTAACAATAGGGGTTTTAGCCTCTTATTTTCATGAGAAGCTTATACAAATTGAAGGTTAGAGCAAGGCAAGGGATTGGATGGAAGCGAATAAGGAACAAATGATGGAATGCAGCCCAAAATGGTGTAAAAAGATGTCTCCTTCGTGACCTAGGTGTTGTGCTTAGTGCGAAATGTTGCGTTGAGTGTGCCTTCAGTGTCCAGCAAGATAAGTGACCACACGCTAAGCGAGCTAGTTGCGCTGAGTGGACCTGTCGCACTGAGTGAGTAGCTCCTGTGGCGCTGAGCGAGTAGCTTCAGACATTGAATCCACCTTCCATGCCCTGGTAGTGAATTTCTACAAAAAAAAATACAACCAAAACCTCATAAATCAACTAATTTTAGCATCCACTGGATAAAAACTCAGAAGAAGCTAATTCCTATGGTTTAATCACAAAAAGAAGCATTAAAAGAGGAAAAGATGAGATAATTGCTAGGTAATTTACATGTAACTTTACGTATGCTTAGCAATTATCAACAATTAATTTCAATGTGTTTTGTTCTCTCATGAAAAATGGGATTGGCAGCTATGAGGAGAGTAGATTTGTTGTTACAATACAAAGTAGCAGGGTGTTGGAAGTGAACCTTGAACTCTTCCAGCAAGAAAGTAAGTCATTCCAGCTCACAAGTAGCACTTGCCAATGCTTTATACTCAGCCTCTAATGAACTTCTTGAAACAATTTCTTGTTTCTTAGACTTCCATGAGATCAACGATTTACCAATGTATATGGCATAACAAATGATAGATCTTTTGGTGTCAACGCAACCAGCCCAATTTGAATCACTAAAACCTTTCAGATGTATATTACTGTCAGCAGAAAAAAATATCCTTGCACCTGGAGATCCTTTGATGTATTTAAGGATTCTTGAGGCAGCTTGTTGATGAGCTGAAGTAGGTTTAGCAACAAATTGACTCATATGTTGTACAACATATGTAATATTGGGCCTAGTATTAGTCAAGTAAATTAATCTTCCAATTAATCTCTTGTAAGATGTGTCCTCGGCTGAAAGAGGAGATCCTGAATGTTTGTGCAATTTGGTGGTGTAATCAGAAGGAGTGGACACTGGCTTGGGACAAAGCATCCCACTATCATTAAGGATATCCAGAGCATACTTTCTTTGACAAAGAGTAATACGAACAGGTGTTTTGGCTACCTCAATGTCCAGAAAGAACCTTAAATCACCTAAATCTTTTATTTTGAAGGCATTGTCTAATAGATGAGTAATGCTTTGAATCTCATCCAAGTCATTGCCATACAAAACAATGTCATCTACATAGACTAGTAAAGCAGTAATTGTCTTGGATCCATGCTTGATGAACAAGGAATAATTAGAAAGCACACTGCTTGTACCCATGTGAAGTCAGAAAAGAAGATAATCTAGCATATCAGTGTCTACTAGCTTGTTTCGGGCCAAGCCTACAAACATGTCATGACTGACATCCAGTTGCTTTAGATGCCAATGATTGATAGTAGCTATAGCCAGTAGAAATCTGATTGCAATTAGCTTGGCCACAGAGGAAAAAGTATCCAAATAATCCTACCCTTCTATTTGAGTGTAGCCCTTAGCTACCAATCTTGCTTTGTATCTTTCTATGAGAGAGATTTTCAAATTAATTAAAGATTATATATTTTTATGAAAGTGTGTTGTTATTCACGAAAAATTGTAAATATGACACTTTGTTTTGTTTTAATGAAAGGATGTCTTTATTCATAAAAATTTGTAAACATGAAAGATTGACTCTGTTCTTCTATGAAAAAATATACTAGTATTTCTTTAAAAGATTGTATCTCTTATTATACTACTATTGTATAAGATTGTTTATAGTCATTAAACCATAAATGGTTATGACTCTCCACGAAGGGTTGTTTTTTTTATCAAAAAACATAAATTCGTTTATAATCTCTTAATAATAATAAAGTAAAATTATTATTATTATTATTTTACATACTATCATTGATGATAAATTTAATTGTGTGTCTGTACAAACTAAAATAATACATTTGAATCGTTTAGGTATTAACCAAGTTTGATCTTTGACATGAATATTTTTGTCAAATTTTACTTACCTCTCAACTGAACTCTGAATTAGTCAGAATCTCTTTAGATTTAATATTGGCACGTATCGGAGACAAGCATTTTATTTTCTTTCTTTTTTTATTCTAAAACTATCAACACCAATTTTTACATCTAGTTAATAATCAAAAAATTTAAACTACCATGATAAACTACTATAATTGTCTCTAATTGTCTTTTGTAATCATTTCATTTTGCTATTTTGACATCCAACAATCTCTTTTTTGTATAGAAAGTTAGGACTTTTCATTCCAAATCAAATTTTCAATACAAGTAGGAATATTGTCAAAGGACTGACTACAAGCGTAAAACAATGATGCATTTGCTAGAATATATGCAACATTGTTAGCTTGCATCCTTTCAAAACTCACCTTAGAGTTTGCAATACTAGGAAGAATGGCTCTACATCTAGCCATAATGGCATGAAACTTAGAGATTATTGTTGAGACACTTGATGAATTATCCACAACAATTTTACAATCACTCTAAAAAATAACATTGTTGTAACCAAGCTCTGATTTCCATTGAATCACTTGGTATAAAGCCTATGCTTCAACTTCAAGTGGTCTCAAGACTCTATGGAAATAGCTGATCCTTGCTTTGATAAAATCTCCATGTTCATTGTGAATGCATATGCCAACACCAAAAGTGTTTATGTTTGAGAAAAATGCAGCATCAAGGTTACATTTCAACATGTTTGGAGCTAATTTTTGCCATTGAATATGGTGGCTTGTTGGAATTTGCACAGTTTATGTTGAGAAATTTCTCCTTGCAGCTAACCATTCCAAAATGAATTGTTTGGAGAGGCTAACTGATATGGAAGAAGTTATGTCCACTTCATTCCAGAGCTTTTCGTTTCTATTTTTCCAGATTGCCCAAAGTGTAGTGAGAAAGTTTGCACTTACTGTCTCATTCGAATTCTGCACAATGTCAAAAATCAAGCATGTTAAATTATCAACTGAGTGAACTTCGCTTTCAATGTGTGGCCATAAGTCTGCTTCTTTCCAAAATAGCTAAGCTTTGTGGCAATGTACAAACATATGCCATTTTCTTTATGTGTTGAATGAGAAAAAAACACATTCAGCTGGACATTGGCCACCTTTGTGGATTAATTTCTAGCGCAATTGTAAGCATCCTCGAAGAAGTCTCCATGCAAAGTGTTTGATCTTGGGTGGAATGTGCAGTTTCCAAAAGAGACATCCAACTTCCAATAACTTTCAAATGTTGGTTATCTAAAACATTATCCATAATGTTATGGTAAGCACTTTTAACACTATACATACCATTTTGAGATAAGCATCATATCAACTTGTCATCTTACAAAGATTTGAGCAGTGGCAACTTCTGAACTTTTGAACTTCTGAATTTGCTGGACATCTTCGTCTAAAAATAAAATATCAAGTGCATCTTCGTCTAAGAATAAAATATCAAGTACATCTTTTTTTCATGCATTTTTGTCACGATCAAGAAGGGCATTTACAATCATGCTTTTGTGGCCAACAATTTGGGAAGATGTGATGTAGCAATTTCCATATAGGTGTAGCCAAGGTTGGGACCATATTTTGATAGATCCTCCATTTCATGCCTTCTCTCACCATTACTCGTGAAGTGTGGATACTACACTAGAAAAAAACTTGGATTATGCCCCACATGAGCTTCCAAAAAATCCGCAAACTGATAGTATTTAACTTTAAACACTTTAGAAATTATAGTATCATGGTTGGTTTGCAATCTCCAACCTTTCTTCCCTAACATGACAAGAATAAAAGCTTGAAGGTGTCTAAATCCCGTACCTCCATAGTATTTCCACATGGATAGTTTCTCCCATGTTAACCAATGGATTCCCTTGTTTTGATTGTTGTTTCTTCCCGCCAAAAATAATTCATTATTCTTTCTAATTCCTCTTGAAGAGTAGAAGGGAGAAGGAAGAGACTCATGCGGTAAGTAGAAATAGATTGTGCCACATATTCAATTAAGATTTCCTTACCCATCTTTGAGAGATATTTTGTGGACTTGTGATGAATTCTATTCCAAATTGTGTCTTTTAGGAAACCAAAGATTTTCTTTTTCCGTTTTCCAGTGATGGATGGAAGTCCTAGATATTTGTCAGTGCCAATGGTTGTTATGAGATATAAGAGAAGAGATTTGATGGCTCAAGTGTTGTGCTTTGTTTGAACTGAAGAGGATTTTAGATTTTTGGTAATTTATCATTTGGCCAGAAGTTGAACCATATGTGTCAAGAACTTGTTTTAGAGAATGGTTTTTTCCACATCTGCCCTGCAAAACAAAAAAAAAATTGTCAACAAATAATAGGTGTGTGAGGACAGGAGCCCCTTTACACACCTTCACTCCATGAATATCTCTCTCATCTTGCATTTTTTAAGTAAAGTTGAAAGTCTTTCAGTGCAAAGAATAAATAGGTAAAATGACAGTAGGTCACCCTATCTTAATCCTCTCCCTGGAGCAATATTCCCAACACTCTCACCATTTACACTAATAAAATGTGCACAATTTGGAGGCAAAATTTCAATCAACCAATCCATTTTGAACAAAACTCATTTTTTTTCTAAAACAACTAGCAAATAGTTCAAATCCATACTCTATCAAAAGCTTTATTAATATCAATTTTTAATGCAACTTCCCCAAGTTTGCCTTTCTTTTCTTACATCTTATGTGATAATGACTTCAAAAATCAGGAGGACATTGTCATGGATGGAACAATCCTCAACAAAGCATATTGTTCTTGGGATATACATTTGGGAAGGATGAGTTTCAAACAGTTGACAAGGACTTTTGAGATAATTTTAAAAAGGGCATTTATGAATGAGAGATGGGGCCAAAATCTTTCATACTAGTAAGGTTTTTGGTTTATCCAACAACCACTTTGAAGTTACTATCATTAAGTCATTATCATAAATGTGATTGGGAGGAAACTTCACTAAGCCACCTGTCAGTTTTATTTATGGAAAGTAATCATAAGTAAATTCGATAAATATTTCACACTAATATTATAATATAAAATATAAAATTAACCCAATATCAAACATTTGTCTTTGTTAACATTAACTATTTTCATTGTTAACCATCTTTATCATAATCGCATATACATATCAAGCACCAAAACCTTCCTTTTTAACAAAAAAAAAAGTTGATAAAAACTATTAATTAATAAAACTAAAGCAATCAAATTAAAAGCTAAATCGATCTCAAAATAGATTTTTTTTGTTAAAGTTTAATTTTCTTGTCAATGAAATTTTTTCTGCATCACCTATTTATTAGAACTAATCGGGTACTCGTGAGATGCACGAGACATTCTTTTAAATTATTGGTCATTTAAATTAAATTTGGAAATTGCTTTTAACTTACTCTGACTACAATATTTATTATGGAAAATTTTTATTTTCTTAAAACAATGAGAAATATCAATAACCAAAATTAACAAAAACATATAGATGAAAGACTTTCAATTTATCAATAGTTATTTTAACAATAAAAAAATGTATATTCATTGATGTCAAAATTTTGCAAGACTTTCATTGTTGTCAAAATTTTATAGCAAGACAACAAATTTGGTAACATGAGGATCTACAAACCAAAGTCTAAGAATTGAAGTTTATCGATTTGTACTTTTTTTTTCACCCATTTCATTTGTACATTTCTTTTACCTTTAGGATTTACAAACCACAAATATTAAGAATTAAAAGTAAAATATAACTTTGAATAATTATTTGAATGTATAAGTAATTGGCAATTACTAATTTGCCATATTAAAATCTATTAAGAATGATGAAGTTCTTAACTTTATACATTTTCTATGTGTTATTATGTGATAATTATAAAATGGTTTGATTTAAAACAAATTATATCCTTTAAAACAAATCTTAATTATGAAATTAATCATATTTACATGTAAATTAAGTTAATAATATTTATTTATATAGTTAAATAAATTACTAAAGTAGTTTCATATTAATGTAAACTTATTTTATAAGAATATTTCATCCTGAAAATTATAAAATTAATAGGTTTCATCCAAAGGGTTGGCATAGTGTAAGGTTTTAATGGGTTTCCATGAGTGAAAACGATCTATTTAACAAGAAAACATATATTCTATTTCCACATGTGCAAAATTCTCTTGGGCCAATGACAATCACAAGCGCACTCAGCGAGATTAATATTTGACTCATGGATCGAGGGACATTTGTGGCCTAACCCAGGACCAAATAAATAAAAAATTTATATGCTAAAAAATAGTGCGGTGTCATTAGATATAATTTTTCTATTTTAGTTCTATTTGACTACTTTCTACTTTTTGCATTCAATTTTTTCTTCTTTTTTTGGCTTAAATATGTTTAAGGTCTTTAATAAATAATCATATTTTATTTTGACTCCCTAATAAATTTTTTCGTTGTTTTGAATCCATATTGATATTTTTATTTTGAGTCTCTATCATCAATGATTGTCACTTAAAACAAAAGTTTTAATATATCAGGAACTCAAAACAACAAAAAATTATTAAGAACTCACAATAAAAGTCAACATTTACCAAGAATCTTAAACATATTTAAGTTTTTGTTTTCAATTTTTAGTTCAATTTTTTTAATCTATTAACTTGAAAAGCCTCATACTACAAAATATTGGTTAACTAAACCACTTTTCCCTAATTTAATTCGAAAATCAATTAACACGCGTTACATATGGATAATTAATTTAATTATTAAAGGGAACAAAATTTATGTTTAAAATATAACAATATTAATTAATGATGCAATTAAGGGCTAATTGACATATATTTTTAATATCAATTAGACAAGAATCAATATAAATCGCTTCAATTAATAAATTTTTTGACGTGGTTTACGTGAACTTTTTAGCAGGATTTTTGCATCTAAAAGTGACAAGAAAATTTCTTCACGAAACTTATTCACTTTAACAATAAGAGATTCGTTCTAAATAGAACTTGTAAAAATAATTATAATAAAATCCAAAAATATGATATCATATATCACAATTTATAATTAAATAGAAATCTAAAAAACCTTTTATAATTAATTTTAAAATAGGAAAACCATATTATTGTTTAATAAATTCAAATTTTATATTCATATATTCTTACACAAATCAAACCAAATAAACATAGGTCGGTTATGGATGAAAATATTATGTCCACAATGATGTCCCTCCAATAAAATTACGCCACGTCACTTAACACTATGTTCTGTTGGATATAGGGGGACCATCTTGAAGATTGAAGCTTAGGAACTTGAAGAATGGTTTTGAGCTTTTTCACATGCCTTGGAATGCTTTGGAAGATTGCAAATCAAATCAAGTGTTAAAGAGTTCAATATGTTGATCCTTGCATTGCATGCATTCAATCATTTAATTGCCTAAGTATTTTAACTAAGAATCAAAGCATGTTTTAATAAAAGAACCAAAGAAGCATTGTTTTTGGAAAAATGCAAAATGCACTGGAATAATCGATTAATTCACTATGTAATCGATTATTCCAG
>QARZ01040329.1:0-16104 GCA_013407115.1 Glycine latifolia | reverse complement strand
CCCCCTCAAATCAACAGAATCAACATATCATCACTTCAAAATCCATCCAAAATAAGATCCATAAGCAAATACATACTATAACACCCTGAAAATTTACAACCTGATAGATATTTTACGTTGCTTAAATTATTTATTATAATTCTTGCAAATGGCTGTGCATTAGTATTTGTGCTTGAAAGATAATTCTTTCAATTTGTTAAAGTGTTTTGCATGGGAATTTGTGTGTAAGGGATATAAGTCAAATTTTGTGGCTAAGATAGCTGTTCGTACATGCATAGTAATAACGATGGTGGCTATGGTAACTGTCCGGTCACGCAAGATTGGCAACTATGGTGGCTGTGATAGTTATCTGTTCACCCTTGTTAGCTACTTGCCTTAGTATCTCCGTCTATAAATAGTTGTACATGAAGCGGAAGCATGATTCATTCTCACTTCTGAACACATTTCGCTTCTTTTCTCTCTCTAAACTCTTTGCACCCAAAAACCTCTCTTCATCAACCCTCTATACCACCTTTAACTCTCAAGAACCACTGTAGTTACAGCGGAAAAACCTCTACATTAAGAGGAACTCGTGAACGGAGCTTAATCCTCTTCATTCCTGGTTGTTGTGAGAACTTGAGTTCAAACAAAACTCATGTTAGTTTGAAAGAAAGGAATTCTTGTCCAGGTAAGGGGAGTTTTATTGTGTTAATAATGGTTTAGATGTCATGGTTGAGATGCAGTACGTATATGTGTTCTGATGTTTTTCGTGAAATAAATTGATGAAGTTTTTATGTGATGTATTGTGAAGAAGACAACTACCGGATTGGGTAAGTCGGGTTGGCTGAGTTGCATATATGTGTCAAACTTTTGTTTGTGATATCAGCTACCGAGATGGGTTGGCCAAGTTGAGTGGATTATGTAGCATGCATGTATGCATGCGGGACGTAACTTAGTCCTTGATTGGTGGACATCTGTATACTGGGTTCCTTACCCAGGATGGATTGTCCCCTTTAGAAATGTTAAGTCTAAGTCCTTTCTTTGTGAGCTATCGGGTTACTTACTCGGCAGAAATTGTACATTTGCTTTGAGAACTATCGGGTTCCCTTACCTAGACAACCTTGAGTCTTGCAAGCGCTAGCTGTTATAATTGATTACAACGCTTATGTAATCGATTGCATAGTGCTGATTCTGACCTTGTTTCGGATTCTTACCTTCAGATAGTATATCTAAGTGCCAACCCGGACACCTAATACTTCACACCTATTCACTTGTTTGTAATGTTTATGAATAGACGTATGTGATCACGTTGAGGTCAGCCTATGTGATGGCTTGAGATATTAAATGCATTGATACCGTGGAGGGTGTATGGCATTATCCTAGCCAGGACGAGTTGATCCCAGGGCGGGCCATACATTGATGGTGCCCATGGTAAACTAAATGCATTTGGATATACATAAAACCCATGGGGGTGTATGGCATGATCCTAGCCAAGACGAGTCGATCCCGGGCCGGGCCATACATTGATGATGTCGTGGTGATATTCTATGTATAGATGTGAGATGACGGGACTGGGTTGTTAACCTTACGAGGACCACGGTCAGTGCATCAGTAGGCCCCAGAATAGGTCAGCATATATATACATGGGGGGTGTATAGCATTATCTTAGCCAGGACGAGTTGATCCCAGGCTGGGTCATACATTGATGGTGCCTATGTAACATATATCATTTGTATGACGGAAATAGGATGATTGACTGTAATAGTACGAGAAGTACTGGGGACCACGTCTGTAGGGATATCCTTATGACACCTATTATTGGATGATCACCATGGGGGGCCTGTGCACAATAGAGTGACCCCGACGTCAACTGCAGCTATCATTTGGACCATGGATTTGGCCTATTTCCGGGATGGTACCACATTGCATTCTGAGAGAAAAGTCAGAAGCATGCATCATGACTAGTCATTATAAAATGGATTGTGAAATGTTTTTGGACGGGTTGTCTTTAGCTAATTGCGTGATGAATGCTTGAATATTGTTGTCATAATGTGATAACTGAATGGTCTTTTCATAACTGATGTTGTCTATTACTGATTATTTTACATGATGAACTCACATTTGCTTTGTTGTACCTTGTGGTTTGGTACCTGTGATGATTACGAACCCTGTTCGTGTGAGTAGATGGGCAGTAGTAGGTGACCGGAAAGATGACCTATGTTGGTTGGAGCCGCCGAGTGGCCGGGTTGTTTATGGATTAGATCCCGGACAAGGGTTGTGTTTTGCTAGTTACACCCTTGTTCTAATGGCTACACCCCATTATTTTGCTAGTTACACCCCAACATTTAATCCTTTGTTTCTTTTGAAAATTTTGTACCCTTCAGACATGGTTATTTGTAATTACCACCAAATTATGTTCTTATATAAATATATTATGAGGTATTTCATCACTAAAATTTTGTGTTTAAAATTCCTGATATTGATTATGTTCACGTGAAAAAGTTACTACTATTTTTATAATTAACGTAAAGATCTTCAATTATAAATTGTAATTAAAAATGATTAAGAGTATGATACAGTAGCGACAAGGTGGGTCGTTACACATACTACCTTATGGAAAGATATTTACATCATAACATCACACATACCAAAAGTATGGTTAGGCTACCATACCTTATTCAAGCAAAACCATACCAACTTAGGCATGACAATTGATTATCCTCAAGCTACAGACAAATCATGTTAGTATTCTAACTAATAAACCATAGTATATCTTCCAAATAATTTATAATTCCTTTAAACCTTGACAAGAAAAGATCATAACCTAGCATGCATCTTAATCTCCTTTCACCTACCACCTTACTACTTCATCCTCAAAATTGAATCACTCTAGTATTTGAACCATTTGTCTACATATCATTCAACCTCTACTTCTAAAAATTAATACAAAATAGTCCCATAATAAAAATATGAACAAATAGCTCAAATATCATCAAAATCACTTCCAAAGATCACCAAATATACTTCCAAACATCACTAATATTTCAGCCTATAAATCATCACCTATCCTATGGTTTAAATCAAAATTTTCACATCATAAAATAACCTTCAAATGACATGAAATTCCAGCCTAAATAATAACCATAAATCTGCCCATTTAAGCATATAGGTTAATCCAAACAAATGCTTAACTAGAGATTGAAGCCTAGCCTACCTCAAGTGAGTTTGATTTTTGAAATGGAATGAAGTAAGGGCTGTCTTCCTTGGAAAATCCTCTAGGAAATAAAGCCTTGAAAAAGAAAATGGCTGATAGGTGAGGTGGTAGAAGGGAGGCACGGTTAAAACAAGCAAAGGAAGTAGAAAATGGAAAAGCTTGGTGTAAGGAGCAAGTAGTAGTAGGATAGGTATTGGAGGCTGAAATTTATATGCAAAATTTTTTTGAATGCCAAGGCTATTTATACTAATTTAATTGGTTCAAATTTAAGGGTTTTAGTTGGCTTAAAACTGATTTTAGAACTTAGTTTAGTTAGATTTTAACTAGGTAATCATTTCATTAGAAGATATTTAACCTTAAGCCTTATCTTGACTTTGACTCTTTTAGTCAAGATTCTTTTAATCATTGACTTGGGGGCAGCTGGCTTATCCATGTGGAAATAGTTGAACAAGGAAAGAAAATGCTTGGTTTAAATTGTTCCACATGCACACAAAAGGCTTAATTAAATCTTTTCACTTCATGCAACCTATTGGGTATAAGTGTTGTCCCACCAGTACTCAGCTTCCTCCGCTAGCATATAAGTGCTGAAGGCGACCTTCTGCTCCTCAGGACAGGCCATAACCCAGAAGATATTCTCAATCTCCCGAATCCATGTTTGAGCGCCATCCGGGTTGTACCCTCCGTGGAATGAAGGCGGATTGTTGAGCTGAAAGCGGTCCAATCCCTGGTATTCCACGGCTCCTGGGGCTTTTCCCCTATTCTGATTCCCCAACGCCTGGGCTAAGGCTTGGAGAGCATCAACTATCACACGATCATTCCTACCGGCCATCACTTACTACGAATAACAAGAAGTGAGAACCCAGAAGGAATACACAAACAAACATCAAGCCGTACTATACAGACCCTCTACTATTTGTATCCAAGACCGCTTGCCATAATGTTCCCTTGTATTGTCCCAAATTATACAGATGGCCAGTCTCATAACTTACAACAAAACCTGGAAACTTATGGTATAGCACATGTGGGAAAGACAAATACGCTATGACTACACTAAAAACAACATCCTAGACAAGCTCTAACAGAACAAACATGCATAGCACAACTAGTCACTCATCAATCAGACACTCAACCATCAACATAATCATGCACAAAGAAACACAACAAGCTCACAACTCATTGGCCAGAAGGTCCGACCAGCTCTGATACCATTAATGTAATGACCCGCCACGTCGCTACTGTATCTCTACTCTTAACCACATACATTAACGTAACTTTTGATAAAAAGAACACCCCTTTCCTTATTTAATGAATACAGTGGTAAATTTTTTGCAATCACATGATTATTATGAACATAACCAAGACGCGTATGAAAACATTCCAATAGCATACATATCTCTATTTACACAAAATGTGTTTTGGTTGTAAGTACAATTATCCATATTTAAAACGTACAAGAGTTTTACAAATGAGGTAAGAAATTAAATATCAGGGGTGCAACTAGCAAAACACGAGTATAACTATCAAAACCAGGGGTGTGGTCAGCAAAACATAACCCCTGCCCGAGATCCGTCACATCGACATCCCGACAACTCGACGGCTCCAACTAAACAGTTGCTTCTTCCCGGATCACCTACTGCTGTCCATCTGCTCACAAGAACCGGGTTCGCGATCATCACAGGTACAAGACCACATGGCACAACAAAGCAAGGGTGAGTCCATCATATAAGATAACAAGCAAAAGGAAATATTGGTCAAGGAAAAACAATCCAAGCATCATAGTACCACCACAATGTCCAAAATATGTCAACGCACAGCCAGCATGAACACCCATCAAGGGACAATTCACAAGTCAATTTATGATGCCTAACATGATGCATGCTCCTAACTCAGTGGTACCATCTCGGAAATAGGCTTGCACCATGGTCCAAATGATAGTTGTAATTGCCGTTGGGGTCACTCTGTTGTGCACAGGACTCACCCTCGCCCCCCTCCCCCCGTGGTGATCAGCCAAACGGGTGTCATAAGGATCTCCCTACAGACGTGGCCCCCCAGTACTTCTCGTACTATTATAGTCAATCATCCCATTTCCGCCATGCAAATAAAGTATGTCTCTCATGAACGCCATCAATGTATGGCTTGGCACAGGAACTTCTCGCCCTGGCTAGGATCTCTATACCCTCCTATGTTACATACACACTGCCCCAAACGAGGGCCGCCCCAACACGGGCTCATTGATGCACTGACCGTGGTCCTTACAAGGTCCACCACTCGGTCCCGGCATCTCACGCGTTTATACCTAGCATCTCACTATGACTCTATCAAGGTGCAAAACAACTCAAGCCATCACATAGGCTGACTTCAATGTAATTTATATACGTCATCCACAAATACTACACGTATATATATATACAACTCGGCTAACCCATCCCGGCAGCTAGCTTCACAAGTACATATATATATATATATATACGACGTGGCCAGCCCATCTCGGCAGCCGACATCACCAACACATACACACACAACTCGGCCAACCCATCTCGACAGCTGACATCACCAACACACACACACACATAACTCGGCCAACCCATCTCGACAGCCGACATCACCAACACATACACATACAACTCGGCCAACCCATCTTGACAGCCGACATCGCCAACACATACACATACAACTCGGCCAACCCATCTCAGAAGCCGACATCACCAACACATACACATACAACTCGGCCAACCCATCTCGGCAGTCGACATCACCAACACATACACATACAACTCGGCCAACCCCTACCCGGTGCTCGGCACTTCCACGAACACTTTTGCAAAGTGTTTGGGAGCTTTTCAGCATTAAAATGCCAACTCTTCACACATGAACATGAAGATTCTTACAATGTCGACTCCCCCCTTTCCAGAATCCCACACCAGAATATCATTAATATCAACACAAAACCAGTCCACAAATACAAGGCGTAACCCATTCCATTCAATAAGAGAAACATAGCTTACTAGAAAACAACACACACATGGGACATGCAACCATCGTCTAGGTCGGACTCTCTGGTCCTCAACCATACTACTTGAAACCATTATCAAACATGATAAGCTCCCCTTACCTAACCAGATGTTCATTTTGAAGCTACACGATGTGTTGTTCTGTGCTTCCGTTCTGACCAGGAGGACTTTCTCGACATCGGGTTTTTGTGGCAGCGACGGTGGTTCTCATAGGTTGAAGGTAACACAGAAGGTTGAGGGTGAGAGAGAGTTCTGGGTATGAGTTTTAGAGAGGGGACAAAGAAAAGCAAGAGGAGAGCGCAAAGAGAAGAGATGGATACGTTTCAACTGCACACTTCTACTCTTAAGTACTCAACTAACAGGACATGTCCACCTTGCGTGTTCGGGCAGTAACCATAGCCAATCAAAGTTGACTTAGCACATCCATCACAAAACACGCATACCAAGGTAGAACAATAATAACCAGCACTTATCAAAATAAATCAAGTAATTAAGCAACATCATTACATACATAAATGTCCAAATTAGCAACTTGTAATCCGGCGTGTTACAATCCACATGTTAGAGCTTTCTTTAGTTTTACATGTATATACACTTGAAATTACATATTTAACAAAAAGCCAAAGAACTAACTAAGAAAGAGTTGATTACCAAAGCATAACTCTTTCTCCAACAAGAAATCCAACGTCATCACGTCGGCTTGGCGGCTTCAACCAAAAAGAAGATCTCCCTCCAAGGTCATCTACTGCTGCTCATCTGCTCACACGAATGAAAGTTCGTGATCATCACAGGTACCAACCACACGGTACAACAAATGCAAAGGTGAGTTTATTATATAAAACCAACAAACATCAAGTAGCAGCAATTGGGAAGGAAACAACATTACCCACCACAATCATTAATAAAAATCCATGATACCAATACACACTCAATAAATCAATCATCCAATGCATTTCACAACTCAAATAATCATGTATAGAATGATGCATGCACCTGATTCATCTATCAGCATACAATGTGGTACCATATCCCGAAAATAGCCTCTCACAGGAAAAATGATGCACCGCCTATCAGGGCCACCCTGTCGTGCACTGGTCATTCCCCCACCCGGTGATCAACCAGCATCGCTAGGGAATTCCAAACCTGATAACCCCTTAATACCTGCGTTCTCAGCCCACTGAAACCCACAGGTACGCATGTGCCTTCATTCTATTTCCAACCATGCACATGAAGTATGAAACATGGGCATCATCAATGTATGACCAAGGCCAGGAACAAATCCTTCCCCGCAAGGATGACCAGTCATGCACCCCCATGTACATACCTAACACACCAATGTGGGCTCCCTGATGCACTGACCATGGCTAGGAACAAATCATTCCTCGCAAGGATAACCATGGCAGCATCAATGTATGACCATGGCCAAGAACAAATCCCTCCCTGCAAGGATGACCAGTCATACACCCCATGGGTATCCATGTATATCCACATCACATAACGATAACCATGGGCACCATCAATGCATGATCATGGCCAGGAACAAATCCTTCCTTGCAAGGATGACCAATCATGCACCCCCATGGGTATCAATATACATACACATCACATCATCTCAATATCATCATCATATATATCAAATTCATCTTATTTCAACATCAACAACCATTTCATCATAATCTCATTTAAACATCATAAACCACATCATCATTATATCATTTATACACCATCAAACACCTCATCATTATCTCATTCAATCATCACCAATACATCAATAACATCTCATTTCAACGTTATTAACGACATCAATATCACCTCATTCATCCACAATCCATATTACCACTAGACTGGTATTTTAGGAAAATTCTAAATCAAAGAGGAGGACTACAATATAGAAAACACACTCTTATGCCCATTTAAAAATTTAATATAAAGAATTAAATAGGAAAAACACATTATAAAATTATGGACAGAGTTTCCTCTGTAATTAAGACTTTTCCCAAAAATCCAATCAATTACAACAACAACATCATTCACAGTTTTATCCATCAATAATAATTTCACCGCATCCCATTAGTTAAAAACACGATTTTTCTTGAAAACGAGCACACAACAGACATAAATACATCGCATCCCATTAGTTAAAAACATAGTTTTTCTTGAAAACCAGCACACAGCAGGGACAAGCAGATATCTTCATAGTTGGACTCCCTGGCCCCCAACTATGGTATCTAAACTATAACTAAATAATAAACTCCCCTTACCTATCTATGTCTTTTTATTAGCTCCTTGAAACGTTGTTTTGGGATCTCTCAAGTTCACATGCTTTGACCCAAACGCAGAGCTCTATATACCAAATCAAAGACAATTTAGTATAGATTTCCAAGGTAAGACCAATACTAACATTTGGGGTCAAATACCCACTCAAATCAAAAAGGGGCTAAAATGGTGTTTTGGGAGTTCACATCAAAAGATATCATTTTGAAATTCCAATCACACCAATGTGATCGGGGTTCAACAAGGATCATAGAAATGACATCATTTTCATAAAAAGGAGACTTTTACAACATCTCATTTTTAAAGGATTTTTCAAAGGAAGTGTAAAACTTCCAACAATGGTACCCAAAACACAAGAGACACTAAGAGAAGCTTAAACTATCAAGGAGAAGACAAAAGAAACTAAGATTACCTCAAGGAAACCAAGAAAGAAGGATTGGGAGCTCCGTTCTCTACCAAAACTTCAAGTGAAGTTTCGAAGATTCCGCTCCAATTAAAGGGTTCCTCTCCGTGCAGTGGTCTCGTGGCAAGCAACGACGGTCCGTGGTGGTCATCGGTGGTCTTGGGCGGTGGAGGATGGTGGTGGGAGGTGGGTTGGCTGTTGGGAGGGAGAAGGAGGCTGATTTTCAGGGTTTGGAATGCTGATGCACTATTTATCACCATCTTCACTCGCCCAGGCAAGCAAAGGTGCCTGCGAAATTTGCCTGGGCGAGCTGACCAGATTCTAGAATTTCTACTATAGTGAAAATTTAATTTCTCACGTTTCAAATGTTATTTGATCAATCCCAACGGTCAAAAATTTTATGTGTGGGTTAGAAATCCACCTATAAAATTTTCAGGCAATCCTCAGTTAACCAATCCAGAATGATGATTTTACTAAAATAGGTTTTCGGGTCAAACTCAAAATCACACAATTCAACACAACTCAAACAAACTTTACATAACTTGACATCTACACCAAGCAATAACACAAAGATAATTTACACAACAATCATTCAACTAATCCAAACTTATTAAACAATCAAATAACACAACAATCACATCAAACATCTATTTTCAATTTATCGAAATTTCAAGGCATTACATAGACGATCCGAAAAGTACGTCGGGATATGTGTTCTTTGTGGGTAACACGATATTTACTTGGCTTTCAAATAAGCAACCGATTGTGACACTCTCGACATGTGAAGCTGAATATGTGGCAGCGTCTTTGGTGTGTATGTCATGCAATATGTTCTTAACACTCCTCTAAGACACAACTCCACTGATAACATAAAAATATATATCCTAAAGTC
The DNA here is from genome assembly GCA_013407115.1 of Glycine latifolia. NCBI lineage: Eukaryota > Viridiplantae > Streptophyta > Magnoliopsida > Fabales > Fabaceae > Glycine > Glycine latifolia. The sequence goes on along the minus strand of QARZ01040329.1, from coordinate 6,331 downwards.
AATTTTCTCGGATCACAGAAACCAGCGTAGTCTAAATCTGAGTAGCCAATCACTTCCAAGTTGTTTGTCTGTCTATACGTAAGCATGTAGTCCTTAGTTCCTTGAATGTATCTCATCACTTTCTTTGCAGCTTTCCAGTGGTCTAAACCCGGGTTACTTTGATATCTCCCTAACACTCTAACCACAAAAGCAATATCAGTTCTTGTGCAGACCTGAGCATAAGGCTTCCAACAAGTGAAGCATAAGTAATGTTCTTCATTTGTACCCGCTCAAGATTATTTTTCGAGCATTGGCTTAAATCAAACTTGTCCTCCTTCACAATGAGAGCTATACTTGGTGAACAATCACTCATCCTAAATCTTTCCAAAACCTTATTGATATAGATCTCTTGAGACAAACCAATAATACCTCTTACTCTGTCTCTATGTATTTTGATACAAATTCTATAAGAGACATCATCGATATCCTTGTTATCAAAATTCTTAGAAAGAATTTGTTTCACCTCATATAGCAAAGTCTTATCATTGGTTGAAAGTAAAATATCATCCACATATAGTACAAGGAAACAAATTTTGCTCCTGCTGACCTTCTGGTATATACATTGATCCATAATGTTCTCTAAAAAACCAAATCAAAAAATAACATCATGACATTTTACTTGTAACCAACGATAAGATGGGAGGCTTGTTTCAATCCATTTATAGATTTCTTAAGCTTGCACACCAATTGTTCACCATCACTAGAGGAGAATCCTTCAGGTTGTTTCATATAAACCTTTTCCTCTAGGTCTTTATTGCAAAAAGCCATTTTCACATCCATTTGTTGCAATTCTAAGTCAAAATGTGCAACTAATGCTAGAATGATACAAAGAGAATCTTTCTTAGATATAGGAGAAAATGTCTCCTTATAGTTGATTCCTTCCTTCTGATTAAATTCCTTGGCTACAAGTCTTGTTTTATATCTCTCAATGTTGCCTAATGAGTATTTCTTAGTTTTGAAGACCCATTTATATCCAATGGCTTTTGCACCATCAGGCAACTAAACAAGATCCTAAATTCCATTAGATGCCATAGAATTCATTTAATCTTTCATAGCATCATACCAAAATTTTGATTCTTTACAATTCATGGCTCGTGAAAACGTTTCAGGATCATTTTCAACTCCAATATTATAGTCAGATTCCTATAGATACACAACAAAGTCACTCGGTATTGCTGACTTTCTTATTATGGTAGATCTCTTCAATGTTGTTTCATTATCTTCTTGATGAACTTATTGCCCAACTGCTTGATCAACAATCTCTTCTTCTTTGTCATGAACAACTTGATCTACTAGATTATCAGCAGGTTGTGGATCTTGAATGACAGGTTGTACAACACTCGGTTAAGCTGGAGGGGTATTGTTAACAACAACCAATCTCAAATTTGAAGTAAACGGTTGAGCAACCAAATGATCTTTCTCAGACACAAAGTCTTTGGATTGTCTGCTCCCACTAATCAAGTCATTCTCAAGAAATTTAGCATTTCTTGATTCCACAATCCTAGTAGTGTGAGATGAACAGTAAAACTTAGACCTTTCAGCATATCTAATGAAATGTCCACTAATGGTCCTTGGGTCAAGCTTCCTTTCTTGTGGGTTATAGATTCTCACTTCAGATGAGCATCCCTAAATGTGTACATGTTGCAAACTTGGTTTCCAACCCTTAATAACTCAAATGGTATCTTTAGGACAACCTTAGTTGAAACTCGATTCAATATGTACATTAATGTCTTTAGTGCTTCAATCCACAAGGACTTAGGAAGCTTGGAGCTACTAAGCATACTTCACACCATGTCCATTAATGTTCGGTTTCTTCTTTCTGCTACACCATTATGATTTGGAGAACCAAGCATGGTGTATTAGGCAAATATGCCATGCTCTGCAAGAAACTTCGCAAATGGACTAGGCGTTTATCCATCTTCAGTGTATCTACCATAGTATTCTCCACCACTATCTGATCTCACCATTGAAAACAATAAGAATACACAAAATAACCAAGAGGGGGGTGAATTGGTTTAAACTTGGTATTTGAAAATTATTTAGAAAATCAGAGTTATAGGATCTTAATCACAATTAAATCAAGAATGCTTTAAATCAATCAAACCACTCAGCCCAACGCAATTTCTTCAAAAACAGAACCTGTTAAGTAATGAAAATGAAACCAAGAATTAATGATCAAGACAACAAAAAGAGTTTAAGGAATAGAAAAACCAACTTAAGAATTTATACTGGTTCACTTCTCAAGAGAAGCTACATCCAGTTCTTCTAATCAACACTAGATTAGAGTTCCACTATTATAAAATTTCAGTTCTTACAAGCTTTACAACAACCACTCTTTATCAACACTAGATAAAGAACAGAAATCTAAAACCCTATTAGATTCCTAATGATCAAGACATAGAGAACCCTTCTCTACTCTTCCCACTAGAGAAACCCACTCTACAAAAAGCTTAAGGAACCTTTTACAATAGTTTCAAACTTCCAAGAATACAAATATGAAATTAGAACAAGAGATAATGAAGAGAGACAACCTGATGATCCAATGAATATGAATGAATATGGTTTACCAATCATAGTTGAAACGCAGAAATCAATTTCAGAACTTTATCTCCAAAACTAGCACCAACAATATAATTAATATAAACAAAGAGTATTATTTTATAAATGTAGAAATTGTTCATAAAATAAGAATAAAGGATTAGATCACGTAATTACTTATCGTAATTAGTCATGTGATTATTTGGGAATTATCTTTGTCTTATATCAGGAAGCTTTTTAATAGCAAGTTCAAAAACCTTGCAATCATCTTCAATGACATCAATTATGACCTTAGGAAGATGGATGAAAGGGTCTTTAGAGATCACGTAATTTAACTCCATGAGACTCAATAGCCAAGAAGAAAGGAGTTTGAAGCACAACTTGCTACTAAATCAGCTACTCAAAGAGCTGAAACAGAGAAAATGCAGAAGATGAACCCATACTACAAAATGCTGATGAGGTAAGTGGATGCAACAAAGGCTATGGATGATGCCATTATTAATGAGGTTCTCATTGATCTCACTAACAATGTGGAAGATGAACCCATAGTACAAAATGTTGATGAGGTAAGTCCTTCAGGTTAACATGAACCTTTGTCCAAGCAGTCAAAAACCTCACATGAAGCTACATTGAAGGAACAAGATGCAATAGTCATCTTCTCAACTAATTCTTGTCCAACACCTATTAACTATGCACCTCCAGTTTCCTTGACTGAAGATTGTGTTCAAGAGATGATCGGTATAGCAATAGACATGTTTGTTGAGAAACAAATACTAGAGAATAAGTAGTTTCAACATTCAATGCAAACATCATCAACACTCGATCCTATAATCTTAGCGTCGTGCTATTACAAAGTCCGCAACAAACCTATATGTCCATGTTAAGAGTTGTTGTTGCACCTGTCGTTCAACCACCACTAACCATTATTAAATGACCTCAAACCATCCAACAACCTCCTTCTATTGAGAAACCACCACCCCCTCAAGAGTGACAATGATATTCAAATCATGATTTCTTTCTTTGAACCCTACATCTTTTTGTTAATGGCAATAGGGGGAGAAGGTTAGGAATTTTGATTTATTGTAAAGAACCTCTTGATTAATGCACAAATGGTTTTTGGTGTTATCTTAAGTTTTTTTATTGTTTAAGTTGTTACATACATATATACATATATATATATATATATATGTTATAAAATGCTATGTTACATAATTCATAATCTTGCATTATCATTCTATTCTATCATGAATATGTTTTATCTTGATCAAAATTTATATGGTTTGTCATCATCAAAATTTGGGGGATTGTTAGGTTTGGATAGTTCACTGACCACTGATGACCCAACTCTACCTTGGATTTTGATGATTACAAAGGTATAAATTATTGATAGACTAATGAGTTATTTGAAAAACAATATGAACACACATAATGACTAAGAGGGGGGGTGAATTGGTTTAATCTTGGCCTTTTAAAACTTTAAAGAATCAGAGTAATAGGATCTTTATCACAATTAAACCAAGAAAACTTCAATCAATCAAAATTACTCAGCTCAAGAAAACAATTACAAAAACTTTCACTTGTTAAGTAAGAAAGATTTCACCAAAGAATCACATATTAAAATGATGAGAAAAAATTAAAGAAAGTAATCTACATCCAGTTTCTTCTAATTAAAACTTTATTAGAGTTTCACTATTCATACAATTTAGTTCTTACAAGCTTACAACAGTCACCCTTAATCAACCATAGATTAAGAACAGAAATCTAAAACCCTTTTAGATTCCTAGTGACCAAGACATAGATAACCCTTCTCTACTCTTCCCTCTAGAGAAACCCACTCTAGAAAAGCTTTAAGAAACTTTTGTAATAGTTACAAACAACTAAAAATTCTAAAATGAATTTACAAGCAAAGTTAATGGAGAGAGACAACCTGATGATCCAATGAATATGAATGAATATGATTTACCAATCAAAGTTGAAATTAAAACCACTTTCAGAACTTCCTCTCCAAATGCTTCTTTGATTTCTTGCCCAAGAAATCTTTCAATACACCATGAAGATTTTGAATTTGTGGGACAAGAACTTAAGAACTCAAAATATCCTTTCTCACTTTCAGAAGGCTTTTGAAAACAATGAAAATTTTGTATAATAGTGTGTTGTTATTTTCAAAAGAACCAACAGCTACTTATAACAAACTGTTGTAACCGAATGTAATTGATTAAATTGCCATTGTAATCGATTAAAACCACCAACGTAATCAATTCAAAACAAATTAATCGATTGAAATGTTCTTCAACTTTCTAGAAAAGATATATGAGCAAAGTAATCGATTAATTCGTCCTGTAATCGATTACTACAGGGATTCTCTTTTCATAAACATGCTAAGTAATCAATTACGGATAAATTGTAATCAATTAACACAGTTAGGCTTTGATCTGTGTTTACATAGTGTAATCGATTACTTAATGCCTGTAATCGATTGTTTTGTTCTTCATGACTCAAGTAATAGATTACCAATTTGTGGTAATCAATTAAAGCAGTATAAAATTGGTTTTTCCAAAACTTAAACCATGAGCACTTTGGCTTTTATGCAATCATGAATGTGTTAAGCTTTTTCACAAGACATGTGCCTTTTATAAAACCATGAATGCAAGCCAATGAATCATGTTTATGCAATGCAATGGATCATAGGATGTGATGGAGGTCCAAGACAAGCCAAAGGTCTAGAAGGAGAGCTTGAAGCACTTCCTTTGGTGAGTTTTAAAGGACCAATGACAAGAGCTAGAACTCAAGCACTTGAGGACCACATCCAAGCTAACTTGGACAAGCATGAAGAGGCACACCAACTCAGGGACAACAAGGGCTGGATTTTGTATTCTAAAGTTGAATTTAATTCAATAAATTCCAGCATTTGTTAGTGGCAAAATTAGTTGTAATAAAAAGGCTTTAAGTGCATTAGTGTAAAGCTTTGTAAGTGCACTTGTGTGTAAATTGTGTAGCACCTTTGTAAGCTTGTTGGCTGCATCTTAAGGCTTAAAATGCTGAACTTAGAAGCTAAAATACTGCACCTTTAGGCATGTTGGTTCAGCCAAGAAGTCACTTAGGATGAAGCTTGCAATTTGAGTTTCATTAGCTTGCATTTAGGCTTCATTTAGTTTACATTTCAAGCTTTAAGATGCAGCCAACAAGCTTACAAAGGTGCTTGTCCAAGTTAGCTTGGATGTGGTCCTCAAGTGCTTGAGTCCTAGCTCTTGTCATTGGTCCTTTAAAGCTCACCAAAGGAAGTGCTTCAAGCTCTCCTTCTAGACCTTTGGCTTGGCTTGGACCTCTATCATCCCCTCCTTCTTGAGAGAAACTTGTCCTCAAGTTTGTCTCCTCACTTGTGCTTGGCAACTCAAAATTCTCTTGAGTGAGTTTATCCTTCCACTTATGCTTATTGGCTTGTGTACCATATTGTGCCAATTTTCTCTCCACATTGCCTTTTACTTGTTCATGTAATTTCCTAACATAAAATCATAGAAAAAATGTTAGGTAATGGCAATAAAGCAAGAGGAGTTAAAGAATTAAAGCCATAAACAATTTGCAAAGGAGATAAGGAAGTAGTTTTATGAACCACTCTATTGTAAGCAAACTCAATGTGAGGTAGACACTCCTCCCAAGTTCTCAAATTTCCCTTGATGTACCACTTAGCATGTCTCTTGTTAAGTTTGCCTTGACTTCTCAAATATTTAAGAGACTCATGATCACTATGGATCAC
>QARZ01040328.1:38444-58800 GCA_013407115.1 Glycine latifolia | reverse complement strand
GCCACAGCATCCCTATCAATTTGACCACCATGGTATGGCTTCAGCCGCCATCCATTGACCTTGAAAGGTCTGTTGGTGTCAAGAGGAGAGATCTCTACAGTCCCATAAGGAAAAACCTTTACCACTACAAATGGACCAGACCATCTAGACTTGAGTTTACCTGGAAACAACTGCAACCGCGAGTTGTACAATAATACCTGTTGGCCTGGGGTAAACTCCTTGGGATGGATGTGCTTGTCATGCCATTTCTTGGTTTTCTCCTTATACAGCCTACATTCTCATAGGCAGCAATTCTAAATTCATCCAATTCATTCAGCTGCAGCAAGCGTTTCTCTGTAGCCTTTGAGAGCTCAAAGTTGAGGAACTTGATGGCCCACATAGCTTTATGCTCCAATTCTACCGGAAGGTGACATGATTTCCCATACACCAACTGATATGGTGACATACCTATAGGTGTTTTAAAAGTTGTCCGGTAGGCCCACAATGCATCATCCAATTTCTTGGACCAGTCCTTCCTTGAACTTCCAACGGTCTTTTCAAGTATCCTCTTCAATTCTCTGTTAGAAACTTCTACTTGACCGCTGGTTTGTGGGTGATAGGGCGTGGCCACCTTGTGAGTTACCCCATACTTAGTGAACAAACCTTCAATGTGCTTGTTGCAGAAATGTGTGCCACCATCACTGATTATGGCCCTAGGAACCCCAAAGCGAGTGAAGATGTTTTTCCTCAAGAAGTTTGCAACAACTCTAGCATCATTTGTGGGCAATGCCACTGCTTCGACCCATTTTGAGACATAATCGACTGCTACCAAGATATATTGATTAGAGAAAGACTTGGGAAAGGGTCCCATGAAGTCGATCCCCCAAACATCAAACAATTCAACCTCCAAGATGCTGTTGAGTGGCATTTCATCTCGACGGGATATGTTACCTGTCCTTTGGCACCTATCACAATTCTCCACAAATGCCTTAGCATCCTTAAATAGGGTAGGCCAATAATATCCACTTTGCAGCACCTTGTGAGCAGTTCGGTTGCCTCCAAAATATCCTCCATAACTTGAGGAATGGCAGTGCCAGAGAATCTTCGGAACATCAAACTCAGCTACGCATCTCCTGATAATGCCATCAGCACATTGGAAGTACAGAAAGGGGTTATCCCATTGGTATCTTCGGGCATCATGCAAGAATTTCTTCCGCTGCTACCATGTAAAGTCATCGGGAACTGCTCCCACAGCCTTATAATTGGCTATATCAGCAAACCAAGGAGCAGTGGTGACAGCCATCATCTGTTCATCTGGAAATGACTCATTGATTGCCAACTCTATCCCGTCTTGCAGATTTGCAGCTTGAATCCTTGACAAATGGTCTGCTACTTTGTTCTCCACCCCAGCCTTGTCCTTTATCTCTAAATCAAATTCCTGAAATAAGAGCATCCACCTCAACAAGCGGGGCTTGGCGTTCTGCTTAGTTAGCAAATACTTCAGGGCAGCATGGTCAGTAAACATTTGGAGCCAATCAAATAAGGTCTAAACTTATCTAATGCATAGACTACTGCTAACATTTCTTTTTCAGTTGTGGCATAATTTACTTATGCCTCATTTAGGATTTTGCTAGCATAATAAATCACATGCAAAAGTTTCTCCTTACGTTGACCCAACACAGCCCCTATAGCATAAGCACTAGCATCACACATTAACTCAAATGGCAAGCTCCAATCAGGTGCAGTTAGGACAGGTGCGGTGGTAAGTTTTTCTTTTAAAACATTAAAAGCATGCAAACAATTATCATCAAAGTTAAATTCAGAGTCCTTGACCAACAATTGGCTAAGAGGCCTGGCTATCTTGGAAAAATCCTTTATAAAACGCCTATAAAACCCCGCATGGCCTAAGAAGCTACGAACACCATTAACATTAGCGGGTGGAGGCAATTTTTCAATCAAAAGAAGCTTAGCCTCGTCAACCTCAATTCCCTTGGAGGAGATTTTATGACCTAAGACAATGCCATCACGTACCATAAAATGGCACTTTTCCCAATTAAGAACAAGGTTGGTCTCTTGACACCTTTTTAAAACTTTGGACAAATTAAACAAGCATGCATCAAAATTAGAACCAAATACAGAGAAGTCATCCATAAACACCTCTAGACATTTTTCTACCATATCAGAGAATATAGATAGCATACACCTTTGGAAAGTCGCAGGGGCATTGCAAAGACCGAAGGGCATCCGCCTGTATGCGAAGACTCCAAAGGGGCAAGTGAACGCCGTCTTCTCTTGGTCCTCAGGTGCCACAAGAATCTGGTTGTAGCCGGAATATCCATCCAAGAAACAGTAGTAATCGTGGCCAGCCAACTTCTCCAACATCTGGTCAATAAACGGGAGCGGGAAGTGGTCCTTCCTTGTGGCATCATTTAATCGGCGGTAATCAACACACATCCGCCACCCGGTGATGGTCCTAGTGGGGATCAAGTCATTATTATCATTTTGGATCACGGTGACCCCACCTTTCTTAGGCACAGTTTGCACCGGACTCACCCAAGCGGTATCCGAAATCGGATAGATCATACCCGCATCAAGAAGCTTCACAACTTCTTTTCTGACCACCTCCTTCATGATAGGATTTAACCTCCTTTGTGACTGTCTCACAGGCTTAACATTGTCTTCCATCAATATCTTGTGAGTGCAAAAGGAAGGGTTGATCCCTTTTAGGTCAGAAATGGACCAACCAATAGCTGTCTTATGATTTTTCAGCATATCCAAAAGCTTTTCTTCTTCTTCCATGGTCAGGCTTTTGTTGATTATTACTGGATAGGTATCATCCTCCCCCAAAAACACATATTTGAGGGCTGCTGGCAACTCTTTTAATTCCAGTTTTGGTGCCCCAACATCAATGTCAGTTGCCTTCTTCTCCAAAACCTCCATAACTTGCACTATTACCTCTTGAGATGTGACAGAATCTTGTGGTTCTAATTCTTCTTCTATCCCTTGGACCAAAACTTCTTCAGCTTGGATACATTCATCCAATACATCAATACAGAAACAATCATTCCGGTCAAAAGGGTTCTTCATGACATCAAACACATTAAAAACCACTGATTCATCATCCATCCTTAGCTCCAGCTTTCCTTTTTCCACATCAATCAAGGCACGGGCTGTGGCTAAGAATGGTCTACCCAACAAGAGAGGTATCTCACTCTCTTCAGCCATGTCCAGCACTATGAAGTCAGCTGGAAAAATAAACTTGTCAACCTTGACAAGAACATCCTCCAAAACTCCACTTGGCTTTCTCAACGATCTATCTGCTAACTGAAGGGATACCATGGTGGGTTTGAGCTCAGAAATGCCTAAGAACTTGCATACTATCAAAGGCATTAAGTTGATGCTAGCACCAAGATCACAAAGAGCTCTCCCTACATTGACATTCCCAATGGCAATTGGAATGTTAAAGCTTCCAGGATCTCTGAGTTTGGGAGGCATCTTCCTCTGTATGATGGCACTGCATTCCTCTGTGAGCACTACAGTATCACATTCTTGGAGCTTGTGCTTCTTTGACAAAATTTCTTTCATGAACTTTGCGTAGTTAGGCATGTTTGCTAAGGCTTCAGCAAATGGGATGTTCACTTGCAGCTTTTTGAACATCTCTAGGAACTTAGCAAACTGTTGCTGCTGAGCCTTCTGCTTCGTCTTCAATGGATAAGGAGGTTTCTCAAATCTGGAAAAATCCAGAGGTTGCTTAGGTTCAGGAGAGACTTTTTCCTTCTCTTTCCCTTTCTCCCTTGAGCTACTAGATGGTTCATCCTCTTCAAACTCTGCAGCTGCTTTAGGGATCTCGTTTTCCTCCTCTCTTGGCACCACTTTGTCCTTCTCCTTAGGAGCAACAACAAGTCCAGTTCTAGTGGTGACGGCTTTAGCATGTTCCCTAGGATTTACTACAGTATCACTAGGGAAGTGACCAGGTGGTCTCTCAGATAGTTGCTTAGAAATCTGGCCAATTTGAGTCTCCAGATTCCTGATGGATGCACCTTGATTCTTCAGTTGAGACCTAGTCTCATTCATAAAGGCATCAGTGCTCTGGATGTGATCGTTGGTGGTTTTCTTGGATAACTACCACTCCCACCTCCTTGTGGAGTGATGGGAGGTGGTTGCAAATAGTGGTTAGACTTGTAATCCAACCCACCTCCTTGTGGTCTTCTTGGATAACTACCACTCCCAGAAGCTTGGTTGTAATTCCGTTGATAACCTTGTGGAGGTCTCTGATCGTACCATACTCCATTCACCTGAATTGGATTAGCCCCCCACCAAGGTTGGATACCATACTCCATTCACCTGAATTGGATCACCTGAATTGCTATTCACATGCAACCACACCTGCCCCTTAATTGAAGAAGCTTGAGCTTTTGAGATCTCTAGCTTGTCAATTTTAGCATTGAGAATAGCTAGCTGCTGTGTTAACAACTTTTGCTCTGCCAACATTGCATCACTGCTGCCCAAATGAATGACCTCCCTCTTAGGCTGAGTTACAACACTCTCATTTTCAGTACGAGCCAAAGAGTCAATCAAATCATGAGTTTGGGCTGCGGTCTTTGATCTTATGGAGCCTCCGGCAGCTCCATTTACAACCAGCTTGGATTCAGGTGACAACCCATTGAAGAAGATGCGCACCCTCTTCCCAACTGGCATGTCATATTGAGGACATCGTCGGATCAACTCTTGGAATCTATTCCATGCCGCACATAATGTTTCTCCATGGAGCTGAGTGAAATTGGTGATCTCATTCACCACACGGTTGTATTTTTCCATGGAGAAATATTGGGCAAAGAACTTTGCCATCAGCTCGTCCCAAGTGGTTATACTGTTTGAAGCTTGGCGGCCCAACCACTTGGAAGCTTTTCCTTTCAATGCAAAAGGAAAGAGCCGTAATCTAATAGCATCATCTGACACTCCATGATGGCGGATGGTATCGCAGATCATCATAAATCTATCAGCAAAGTCATGAGGATCCTCATCATCCTCCCCACCAAATTGACTCCGTTCCACCAAGCTAATCAAAGAAGGGTGGATGTCGAAGTTGTTAGCTTGTATAGGTGGTCTGACTATGCTAGATGCAGGACGGATGAACAAAAAGGAGCAAGGATGTCCTCCATGAGTTCATCCTCAGGTCTTGGCTGCTCTCCATTCCTCCCAGCCATATCTAGTTCTTCTTCTGATTCTTCTTCTTCTTGTGGTCTAGAACTAGATATTTCTGCTTCCTTCCTTTGTCTTGCTAACTTCCGATTCTTCCTAATAGTCCTTTCGATCTCAGGATCAAACTGTAGATTCACGGGGTCAGCGGTACCTCGCATAAACTCTGGAAGCAGGTCAGTAACAAAATAAACCCAACTTTAAAGATAAAACTTATAATAAAATTGGCTAAAACAATCCCCGGCAACGGCGCCAAAAACTTGTTGCGAACTCGGCAAGTATACTGTTCGTTTCAAGTAATATAATGATAAGAAAGATATCGTTCCCACGAGGATTGTTTGACCGATTAAATTATAATTAATATCAATAGATTGGAGAACAAATAAATTTAAGAAATTGTTGTTGTGTGTGTGTAGTAATGAAATTAAACCTAATTATAATCATTAACTATTATCAACAAGTAAATAGGGTTATAACGATAGTCGAAGTAATGTAGCTTGGGCAACCCACACTAAATGCTTCCTACCTTCTTACATGTATTGTCTACTATATTCATCTATCTCAAGTCACTCAACATGCATCTTCATACAATAACAGCTAAGCCCTACTCCCGTAGTGATCTTAACCCTTTAACCCAATTAATTACCCTAATCCCTTAGTGGCAGCTGTTAGGTTAAGCATTAAATGATGCAATAAATGGTTGCAAGCATACACTTCTATCCCTAGTCAATGTAAAGCTTGTCACTTTACCCAAGTCCAAGCGTAGAATCCCAATATTCCTATTGTAAACTCTAGCTTTCAATACCCAACTTAGAGTGATCAGTTCTAGCAAGATAGAAACATGCAAGAATCAAAGTAAAGTGAAATAACTTGATATAAATGAAGAATAGCATCCAATACACTCCAAAGGAGATTACATTCCGTGCTTGGCCCTAACTACAATATAAAATCAGCCAAACCTCATTGTGGTTGGCTGTGTTACATAAAATGGCATACCCAGCTGAAGTGCAAGGAGAAGAAGATGGAGAAGAACCTCCACTTGAGCCTCCAACTCCCTTAAACCCTAGCTAAGGCACCCAAGCTTTCTAAGACCCTATTTTGTGTGTTTCCCTCCAAGAAGTCGTACATTGAATGCTGAGAATTGGGTATTTATAACCCACTTGTGAAGTCCCTGTTTTGCCCTTAATATTCTGCTTCTGTCGACCTGTGGCGCCCTTGGCACGAGTCTGGCGCTCCTGGCGCGACATTGCAGAAATCAAGGCGCTCCCAGCGTGGCTTTGGCGCTTATGGCGCTGTGTTCCAGGGGTATTGGCACCCTTGGCGCCATACTGGCGCTCTTGGCGCCAGGTTCCAAAACCTATGGCACTTCAGGCGTGTATATGGCGCTCCAAGCGCCAACTTCCAGTGCTTATGGCGCTCTTGGCGCCACTACTGGCGCTGATGGCGCCAGAGTCTTTTCCAAGCCTTGTCCTTTTGTTTCTGATTTGTGCTCAATCTTGGCATCTTTGATGGATTTCCTGGCAATTTATCACATTAGCTCAAATCATAACACAAGAGGGCAATTATCCATGCTTAATGCTCAATTCTTGCTTCAAAAAGCTTAGGAAACCTTATATGCTAGACGCATATCATTAGGTAATTCCTTAAGCTCCATCTTTGTTGTCTCTTTTACTGTGTCCGCTTTTGTTTTCTCTAACACTTCCATAATTGTCTCCACTTCCTCTTGTATTTCATCCGCACCTAATACTTCAAGATCCTCTTTTAACTTTTGGTCATCTGTTTTATCTGTATGAATTAATGTATCTAAAATATACAATCTAAAACAATCATGTTTGTCAGTAGGATGTTTCATCACATCAAAAACATTAAAAACAATAGATTCATTATCCATTCTAAGCTCTAATTTTCCTTGCTCTACATCAATCAATGCTCTAGCAATAGCTAAGAATGATCTACCTAATAACAAAGGTATTTCACTCTCACCGTCCATATCTAAAACAAAAAAACTGCAGAAAAATAAATTTATTAGCTTTTACCAAAACATCTTCAATAACTCCAGTTGGCTTCCTCATTGAACGATCTGCAAGCTGTAATGAAACTCTGGTAGGCTTTAGCTCTGTAATTCCTAATGATTTGCATAAGGATAATGGCATCAGGTTTATGCTAGCTCCTAGATCACATAATGCTCTTCCCACATCAACATTTCCTATAGCGATAGGAATGTTAAAACTCCCCGGATCCTTCCTCTTTGGTGGAAGCTTCCTCTGGATAATCACGCTGCACTCTTCAGTAAGTGTTATTGTTTCACATTCCTGCAATTTATGCTTCCTAGACAATAATTCTTTCATAAACTTTGCATAGTTAGGCATATTAGCTAAAGCTTCAATAAATGGAATGTTAATGTGTAATTTTTTAAACATATCTAGAAATTTTGCATACTGTTGCCTCTGAGCTTGTTGCTTCAACCTCATAGGATATGGTGGTTTCTCAAAATGAGAGAAATTCATCGGTTTCTTTTTTGATTGACTTGAAGGTGTTTTGACTACCTGTTCATCAGGAACTGTAGTGGTCTTTTCTTCAACTTCTCTCTGAATCACATCAGGCTTTTCTGGAGATTTGGTGGCAAGTCCACTTCTAGTTGTGACTGCGTTTGCTTGTTCCCTTGGGTTGACAATAGTGTCACTAGGAAATTGTCCTTGAGACCTTTCAGTCAATTGCTTAGCCAACTAACCAATTTGATTTTCAAGATTTCTGATAGAAGCATCTTGATTCTTATGATGAGCTCGGGTCTCGCTAATGAAAGCATTAGTCTCCTTGATGAAAGAATTAGTAACCTGAATATGTTCAGTGGTAGTCTTAGATAACTGCAACATAGCCTTCTCTAGTTCTGATGGCTCCTTAGGTGGAATGGGTGGAGGCTGTAAGTAATTATTGGACTTGTAATCTAAACCTCCTCCTTGAATTCTTCTTTGAAAATTATTATTACCTGGAGTATAGTTTGAATTCCTCTGAAAGTTGGAATTATTTCTCTGATCGTACCATACTCCATTAACTTGCACTGGATCAGCTCCTACTAAAGTAGGACACTCATTGGATTCATGCTCTCCTTGACAGTATTCACAAGTAGGTAGCTGTGATTTAATAGTTGAAGCTTGGGCTGCTGAACCTTGCATCCTCTCAATTTTCTCATTTAATCTTAATAATTGTTGTGACAAAAGTTTTTGTTCAGCCAACATTGCATCACTGCTTCCTAATTGTATAACTTCCCGCTTCGGTTGAACTTTGATGCTCTCATTTTCATTGCGAGCCAGTGAATCAATTAATTCATATGTCTGAGTAGCTGTCTTTGATCTAATTGAACCTCCAGCTGCTACATTCACTATAAGTCTTGATTCTGGAGTCTTCCCATTAAAGAATATGCATACCTTTCTTCCCACAGTCATGTCATACTGTGGACACTTTCTGATCAATTCTTGGAACCTATTCCAATCTGCACATAAACTTTCTCTCTCGTTCTGAGTGAAATTGGTGATCTCGTTCACCAACCTATTGTATTTCTCCATAGAAAAATATTGAGAGAAAAATTTAGTAACCAAGTCTTCCCACGTACTAATGCTATTTGGAGTTTGTCTATCTAACCAATGAAGTGCTCTTCCCTTAACAGCAAAGGGAAATAATCTCAACCTCACAGCATCATCTGATACTCCTTGGTGTCTGATTGTATCGCAGATCCGCAAAAATCTGTCAATGAAATTGTGTGGATCTTCATCGTCCTCTCCACCAAATTGACTTCTCTCCACCAAAGTAATTAATGATGGATTGATATCAAATTTGTTAGCCTCAATTGGTGGTCGGACTATACTAGGATTGGGTCATGTGAATAATGGAGCAAGAATATCCTCCATTAATTCCTCTCCTTGCACTGGTGGTCTTTCAGCCATCCTTGGTTCTAATTCGCTGTTTGAATTAGATTTTTTTGTCTCTCGTCTTTGCTTGGCTAGTCTTCTATTTCTTCTCATAGTCTTTTCTATTTCAGGGTCAAAATGTAGATCTTCATATCCAACTAAACCTCGCATAAACTAAAGGAACAGATCAGTAAAACAAAAAATCCAATATTAAAAACAAAGTGATAAGAAAGTATCGTCTCCACGAGGATTAAGGCACTAATGTCAATTGTAATTTATGATTCTTAATATTGGAAAAGGAATAAAATTGTTGAAAGAGTTGGATTGTAGTTTGAATTTAATTATTGTAAATAACAGAATATCAAAAACAATGTAATTTAACTGTTGATCAAGACTTAAGAATAATTATGGCAAAGCACAATCACCGCAGTTCACTCTATGTAATTGAATTGATAATTTAACTCTATTTAATGTAATTATTCAGATTTATGCTTTTCTAATGTAGCTAAACCCTGATTCCTCGGTCATTTAACCCTTTATCCTAAGTTAAGAATCCTAATACCTTAGTAATTCCCTTTAGATTAAGCATTAAGCTAGCATAACAAAATCTGCAGTCCTTTATCCCTATCCCTAGGTAATATCGCAACTGTCACTCTACTGCGTTCAGAAACTAAAACCCCAGTATTCCTATTGTGAATTATAGCCCTAAATAACCTAATAGATTGATCAAGTCTAATTAGATATAATAATGAAAGAATAAAGTAGAGTGAAACAGTTATAAGAAACTTTATTAAACTCAATTCAAGAGACACAGAGTTCACATTGGCTTTTGGCTACACCATAATTACAAAGGATTTAGCCAAACATAATAATGTCTGGCCTAATACAATGTGAAGAAGGAGAAAATGAAGAAGCTAAGGTATGCAGAGTCATAAACCCCTCAATCTTGCCTCCTTCTTGTTCTTTTTGCTTCTTCTTGGCCTTGAATCTTCTTGCCTTTCTTTCGATCTTGCCTTTCTTCTCTATTTTTCAGTGTCTAATTGATACCTAATGTGTCCTACCTAGGTTCTATTTATACCTAGGTTAATAAACCCTAAAAACCCATCATTCTTATGTTATCTTTAAGCTAATTCTGAAATCCAGTAGCGTTCACGTGACTGGCGCGAGATTTGGCACAACTAGCACGAGACTCCAGTGCTTCTGGCGCGAGTTTGGCGCGACTAGCGTAAGACTCCAGTGCTTCTGGCACAAATGGCGTGGCCCTGGCGCGGTTAGCGTGAAGTCCCAGCCTCAGTTGACTCTTTCTTTTGCTTCTTTTCTTGCTTTTCTTGACTCTAAACATCAAAATAGCATATAATCAATGATAAACATAAAAGTAATGAATTCTACACTTATTCTCACATTTATTCACTTTATTCTTCCTATTTTCCTAATAAAACTATCCTAAAAACTATATATGCTAACAGCATATCAATAACAACCACAATCCTTACTAGAAATGCATCAACCCAATACACATCCTAATTCATCCCACAACTCAAACAATCATTCTAAGAATGATGCATGCACCTGACTCATCTATCAGCATGCAATATGGTACCATATCCCGGAAATAGCCTCTCACAGGAAAAATGATTCACCGCCTATCAGGGCCATCGTGTCGTGCATTGGCCATTCCCCCCCAGGTGATCAACCAGCGTCGCTAGGGAATTCCAAACCTAATGACCCCTTGGTACCTGCGTTCTCAGCCCACTAAAACCCACAGGTACGCGCGTGCCTTCATTCTATTTCCATCCATGCACATGAAGTATGAAACATAGGCATCATCAATGTATGACCAAGGCTAGGAACAAATCCTTCCCCGCAAGGATGACCAGTCATACACCCCCCATGTATATACCTAGCACACCAATGTGGGCTCACCGATGCTGACCGTGGCTAGGAACAAATCCTTCCCCGCAAGGATAACCAATCGGTCATTGCACCTCACGTGTATATACATAGCATACAACCATGGCACCATCAATGTATGACCATGGCCAGGAACAAATCCTTCCCCGCAACGATCACTAGTCATACACCCCCATGGGTATCCATGTATATCCACATCACATAACGATAACCAGAGCACCATCAATGCATGATCATGGCCAGGAACAAATCCTTCCCCTCAAGGATGACCAATCATGCACCCCCTATGGATATCAGTATACATACACATCACATCATCCCAATATCATCATCATATATATCAAATTGATATTATTTCAACATTATTCTCATAAACATCAACTTCATCTCATTTCAACATTAACAACCATTTCATCATCATTTCATTTAAACATCATAAACCACATCATCATTATATCATCACCATACATATTAAACTCATCTCATTTCCAACATCATCAACCCAATAAACATATATGTCATTTGAACATTATTTCATTCAAACATCACCAATCACATAAGCATCATCTCTTCTAAATCATCACAAATCACATAAACATCATCAACCATTTCCATGGTATCTCAACTTCACTATCATCAGCAACATCAAAATAATTACACCGCATCCCATTCATTAAAGAAATCTTTTATTTTGAAAATGAGCACACAGACGTACAAATACATAATCAATCATAAGTACATCGCATCCCATTAGTTAAAAACTTAGTTTCTTTTGAAAAATCAGCATACAACAGTGATAGGTAGTTATCTTCATAGTTGGACTCCCTGGCCCCCAACTATGGTATCTGAACTATTACCAAACACAATAAACTCTCCTTACCTAACCAGGAGTTCTCCTTATTATAGCCTAGCGGTGTTGTTTCACGATCCTTCAAAACACGTGCTTGTCCGAACATAGAGTTCTACATACCAAATTGAAGACAATTTAATATAGAATATAAAGGAAAGATCAAAGTTAACAGTTGGGGTCAAATACCCACTCAAATCAAAAAGGGGCTAAACGATGTTTTTGGGAGTTCACATCAAAAGACATTAGTTTGAAATTTCGATCACACCAATGTGACCAGAATTCAACAAGGATCACAGAAATGACATCAATTTCATAAAAATGAGACTATTACAACATCTCATTTTCAAAGGATTTCAAAGGATATGTGAAACTCCCAACAAAGGTACCCAAAATACAAAAGACATTAAGAGAAGCTTCAACTAGCTAGAAGAAGATAAAGGGAACTAAGATTACCTCACGGAAACCAAGAAAGAAGGATTTAGAAGCTTTTTCCTCCACCAAAACTTTGAGAGATTTTTCGAAGATTTCGCTCTGATTACTATGTTCCTCTCCGTGTCGGGGTTCCGTGGCAAGCTACGGGGGCCCTTGGTGGTTGATGGTGGTCTAGGGTGGTGGAAAAGAGGTTTCTAGGGCTTTTGGGCAAAAAAAGAGAGAGAAAAACACAAAAAACACGTTTCTGCGGGTCTGGTGCATATTTATAACCTGACAGACCCACTTAACACGTACTTGCTCGCTCAGCACGCATGCAGGTCTTGCTCAGGATGCACCAGCTTGCTCAGCACAATTTCCTCTCTGTTAGGAAATTTTGGAATTGGGCTCAGTACGCTATTTGCTCGCTTAGCGTGACATTCAAAAATCTTCATCTTTAAGATCCCAACGGTCAAAAGATGAAGAGATGTGTTGGAAAGCTACTTTCAAAATTTGAAGGCAATCCAACGGTTAATAAATTCGGGATGATAGTTTTACGAAAATGGGTTATGAGCCAAACTATCACTCTCACCTCAACCATAAATCAAACAAAGTTCACATAACTTAACATGCATACCAAATAATTGCACCATGATAAAATTCACAAAAACTCAACCAATTCTAAATTAATAAAATAATCAAATAATAAAACAATCACATCAAACATCTATTTTCAGTTATCGAAATTTCAGGGTGTTACAGTAAAAATTTGTAAGAACAGATGGCATATAGTTGGACCCTAGCTAGATGGTTAGGAAACTGGATGTAGCTACTCTGGATTGAGAAGTGAACCAGTATAAATTATATGTTGTGTACTTCTTCTTAATCTTTTGTCTTAGTTATTGATTGTCATTCATGGGTTAAACTCTTTCATAATCAACAGAAACAATCTTGGTATAATTGCAATGCACAAAGATTGAAGCTTGATTGATCAAAATCATTCTAAGTTTATTTTGTGATACGATCCTTGAACTCTGATTGTTAAATCAGTTTTAAAGCAAATTTTAATTGGCCAAGAAAAACCAATTCACCTTCGTCTTGGTTTGTGTGCTACTCATATTGTTTTCATTATTCTCTCAATCTTAACTATTTTTTGGCTATTATGTTTTCCATAAATGAAATCTCATTACTCTGGCTTTTGATTTAGAATGGGACCACACACATATATGTATGTTTTGATTTAGTGTTGGATTCAGCTTCAAGTAATATCTAGTTTAATTGGAAAATTAGTTAGTATGCTCTAATCAGTGTTTTTTCATTACATCATGAAGGTGAAGTATTTGACCTTTTTCCTTCAAGAGCAAGTTTGATTCGGTAATCAATAATTTGTTAGTATGAAAATTGAGCAATTAGTTTGATTTGGTTGATAGGAAAAAACTTGATATCTTAACGTTATTGGGAACACCATTTTCTATAGTTGCTTGAAAAATTTCTGAGCCATTCTTATTCACATCAACAACAATCTTTCGAAATGTGGTTTACCTTACCTGTCATATTAGTGATTCAGATATCTTTTAAGTTGTCAAGCATATCTTATTATGGCTTTCCAAGGGTGACTTTGGAAGGTTGGGTCATGGTGATCATAGTGACTTGCTCATTCCTCATTCCATAAAAGCATTACAGGGTCTAATGATACAACAAATTGCTTGTAAGGACAATCATTGTTTGGTAGTTACCATGGATAGCCAGGTGCTGAGGTTTGTAGTTATCTGTCTTTTTGTCTATTCCAACCTTTCTTTCCATGCACTAATAGGCTAATAGCTATTCCCAGAGAGTCACTTTGTATCTCAAGTTGATTCTTTGGCCCAATCTTTTTACTTTCATAGCATTCTGTCTTATATGTTTCTTAAGAGAATATTTGAAGAGGATCTTTGACAGTGGAGCATTAAGAGGTTTCTTTATAATGTCCATTTGAATTTTGGTACACGCTCTTGTTGAGTTGAATCTTTTCTTACTAAAGTAACTGTTAAAGCATTTCATACCCAAGTTCTCCTTTAATGGATTGGCTTAGCTACCTTGGCCATGGTTCATGCATCTAGCATAGTTTAACTCTTATATATCCTAAATACACCTTCTAATTTAAAACTCCATTTTAGATATAGCAATATTAAAATCCTTTGTATGTTTTGGAAGGCTAAAAGGCAATTATATATTTGTTATTTGCAACATATATAATCTTAGATGTAGGTTCTAGTTACAGGTCTTTTGTTTCAACTGAAAGAAAAATGTTGTTTTATTCTCATTTCTTGTGTGACATATTGGGTTTCTTGTTTTATTCTGAGATTAAATTGAGTTTGGGTTTTTGCCTTTTTTGAACTTTCTTTTGGTAAAATATGATCGAGTTTGCTTTTGCACCAAAAAGTGAAATTAGGACATGGAAAGGGTTAAGGTAGCTACTGATATAAGACCATATTTGTAACACCCTGGAAATTTTAGTCGCTAAACATTTTATGTTGCTTAATTGTTTGATTAATCTTGCAATTTGTTGATAAGTGTTTTGTATTGGTATTTGTGCTTAAGAAAGTCAATGTTGTGGGCTAGGATAAGTTGTCCATGCACAGTGTCAACTATGGTGGCTATGGCAGCTTTTCAGTCACACAACTTGGCAACCATGGTGGCTATAGCAGCTTTTCAGTCACGCAAGTTGGCAACTTACTTTAGTAGCTCCGCCTATATATATAGCAGTGCAAGAAATGGAAGTATGTTCATTCTCACTTCTGAACGTATTTCTTTGCTTCTCCCTCTCTAAAATCTTTGCACTCAAAAATCTCTTCTTCCACCTTCTGTACCACTTAAACTCTCAAGAACCACCATAGCAGCGGTGAAAAATCCTCTTTGTTAAGAAGAATTTGTGAACGAAGCTTAACCTTTCATTCCTGGTCGCTATGAGAACAAGTGTTCAAACAAAACACACGTTAAATCAAAAGAAAAGAATCCCTGTTGAGATAAGGGGAGTTTATTGTGCTAAATAATGATTTTAGATATCATGGTGGAGATAAAGTGTGTATCTGTTGTTTGATATTTTGTATGAAATGTATTGACGATGATGTCTTTAAGTGGTGTGTTTGTGAAGAAGAAGACTACCGGGTGGGGTAAGTCAGGTTGAGTATGTGATATATATTAAAACACTGTTGTGTTGTGACCTCGGCTACCGGGAAGGGTAGGCTGAGTTATATATGTATATTAATCCCTTGTGTTTGGGATTTCGGCTACCGGGATAGGTAGGCCGAGTTAAGTATGTGTATTAATCCCTTGTATTTGGGATGTCGGCTACCGAGATGGGTAGGCAGAGTTAAATATACGTGTCAATTCCTTGTGTTGTGATGTCAGCTACCAGGATGGGTATGCCGGTTGAAAGGTTTACGTAGAGTGCAAGTGTGAATTCAGAACGTAACTTAGTCCTTGTTGGCTGACATTTGTATACCGGGTGCCTTACCCGGGAGTGTACCTTGGAGTTGTTGAGCTCAAGTCACTTGAGAGAAAGAGCTACCGGGTTCCCTAACTCGGATGAGCTCGTGTCTTTTCGGGAAAAGAGCCATCGGGTTCCCTAATTCAGATGAGCTCGTGTCTTTTCGGGAAAAGAGCCATCGGGTTCCCTAACTTGGGTGAACTTGTGTCTTCTCGGGGAAAAGAGCCACCGGGTCCTCTACTCGGATGAGCTTGTATCTTTCTTCTAGAACAATCGGGTTCTATACACATGTCGTCTCTCTAGAAGCTCATCTTTTTCCTTCCCTAAGAGCTGTTAAACAAAGGA
Organism: Glycine latifolia; assembly: GCA_013407115.1. Taxonomy (NCBI): domain Eukaryota; kingdom Viridiplantae; phylum Streptophyta; class Magnoliopsida; order Fabales; family Fabaceae; genus Glycine; species Glycine latifolia. The sequence goes on along the minus strand of QARZ01040328.1, from coordinate 42,734 downwards.
ACACTTCAAAACAACCAAGAGGGGGGGGTGAATTGGTTGAACCTTGGTCAATTAAAATTTAAATCAGAGTTATCAAAGGATCTTTATCACTTTAAAATGTTTTAACACCAAGAATCAATATTCAATCAAACTTCCTTTTTCCAGAACACAAGAAACCAGAATTTAACTTTCTGTGTAAATGAAATTGATTCACAAACAAAGCAATTAAGAAACAACTAATGAGAAGAAAGAATAGGCACAGATTTATACTGGTTCACCCCAAAAACTATGAGGCTACATCCAGTTCTCCCACTCAAAACTAGAGAGGAGTTCCACTATTGTAACAAAATATCCTTACAAGCAATTTACACACTTCTCTCCATCAACCCTAGATGAAGTTCAGAGATCTACAACACTAGTAGAACCTTAGAAGCAATTACCCACACTGAGAACACTACTCAGCTGAATCCAGAGAAACCCTATCTCTACACTTGCAAGAAATCCACTTACAATAGCCTATTCTATAACAAGAATACAAAATATCAATATTACACCTTCAAAGATAAGGAAAGAAATCACCTGATGATCAAAGCACGAAATGCAAATGATTAAGAATCACAGATGAATGCAAATCAATGATGTAGAACAGCTTTCCTTAGTCTTTGAAAAAGATGGTTTGCTTTTCAACTCCTTAATGACCCATGAATGAATTGATGAAAGCAAAAACCTAATAAACCCTTGAAAGAACCTTTTTGAAACTTAAGAGAGCTCTTGAAATGTTCTAAGATCGAAAAGTTGTTTCTGTTTCTTCTTCTTTTTACATAGAAGGCAAGGGTTATATTTATAAGAATTTTCGTAACTCATTTAATCGATTAAATCGGACCTTGTAATCGATTACCAACAGTTCTTGGTGACTTCTTGTTTCAAATAACGAGTCAAATAATCGATTAAAACGATTCGTAATCGATTTAAACAAGAAAGCACAGAATATTCATTACGAATGGTAATCGATTACATCACATGGTAATCGATTAATACAGTCTAAATGTTAATATGTTATAACGTGGTAATCGATTTACATAATGTGGTAATCGATTAATGCAGTGACCATATTTTCCAACAAAGCAAGTAATCGATTACAGGCATATGGTAATCGATTAAAACAGTCATTTAGCCAATATGAATGAATGCTAAGCTTCAAATAATCGATTAATACGATGCAGTAATCGATTACAATGTTCTTGATAATTTTCCAGAAAAGCTTAAGAACAAAATAATCGATTACGATTTTGTCTTAATCGATTAAAACAGTCCAATTCTATTTTTCCAAAATACTGATGAATGCAAATAATCGATTACTGAATTTCTGTAATCGATTATTACAGTCTTTGTCTATATTTTCAAAATACTTAGCTTTTTCTTTAATTTGTTTAACATTCTATTTAATGCAATGCTTTAATATGTGTATGAATGAGATGCATGCACAGCTTTGATCATTATAATGATTTCAACCCTTTTACATTTAATCACACACTTTGTTCTTCAAGGATTGAACCATGTTGAATGCCAAAATATCCAAGCCTCTTGTTGCTTGATTCTTCAAGTATTCTTCATACATCTCCCCTTCAAATCAACAAGAGCTACCGGGTTTCTTACTCGGTAGAGCTCATATGTTATTGGGAAAAGAGCTATCGGGTTCCCTTATAACCTTGTGTATGTTGGTGATAATACACAATCGAGTCTTACAACCGCTATCGAATTAATCGATTACAACACTTATGTAATCGATTGCATAAGTGATGAACCCGTCCTTGGTATTTTATAGAAACCCAAGGATTCCCTTAACCGCTCTTGTCTACCTTTGTTCTTCCTTGTTCAAACCTTGTTCAAACCTTGACCGACCTTGTCTGCCTTCATCCGACCTTGTTCGGATTCTTTCTTCAAGAGTTGTTATAGCTGAATAACAACTCGAACACCTAAAAATTCACACCATTTTACTTGTATGTTTGTGAATGACGTAACTGATTACGTTGAGGTTGGTCATTGTATTGGCTTGAGTTATTAAATGCATTGATACCATGTGGGGTGTATGGCATTATCCTACCCGGGTCGAGTTGAGCCCGGGCTTGGGTCATACATTGATGGTGCCCATGGAAATCTAAATGTATTTGGATATACATAAATACCCCGGGGTGTATGACATTATCCTACCCGAGTCAAGTTGAGCCCGGGCTTAGGTCATACATTGATGCTACCGTGGTGATATTTTATGTATTGACGTGAGATGCTGGTTAGTGCATCAATGAGCCCTCGTTTGGGGTGGCCTTTGTTTGGGGTAATGCGTATGTACATGGGAGGTGTATGGTGACACCAGCCAGGAAGGGATTGCTCCTGCGCCGATCCATACAGTGGTGCCTATAAGAGACATACTTCATGCATGATGGAAATAGGATGGTTGACTGTAGAGTACGAGAAGTACTTGGGGGGCCATTGATGTAGGGATAGCCTTCTAACACCCATTTTGGCTGATCACCATAGGGGGTGAGTGATATGCTTCCAGCATATAGTATTTTTTAGGATTAATTAATTAATAAGTTGTTTAAGATTTAGTAAATTAGATTAGGAATTGGTGAATTATTATTTAATTGCATATTAATTTAATTTCTTAGTTATTTTATCATTTAGGAACCAATAAGAGAGGAAAAGAAGCAAAAAGAGCAAGCCAGTGCTCTCAAACAAGTCACGCGATCAGCGTGGGATCTCACGCGATCAGCATGGAAGTGTCAAGATCAACAAATTCAGTTCGAAGAGCCCACGCGAGTAGCGCCAACCACCACGCCAGTCGCCCCAGATGCTGAAACACAGACTTCCAACTCGAATTATCCACGTGATTAGCGTGGCCATTCACGCGAGTAGCGTGGAACTCCCAAAGGCCAACCCCTCAGCTCGAACAAGCCACGCTGTTAGCATGGCCATCCACGCGAGTCGCGCCATTCTATCAAAACTCAAGCATTCAACTCGAATGAACCACACGATCGGCGTGGAGATCCACGCTATTAGCGCTAGAATTCCAGAGCAGCTTATTTAACTCGTACAACCCACGCGATCAGCGTGGGACTTCACGTGAATCGCACCACGAGCTCGCTATTTCCTGATTTAAAAGATTTGAAATTGATTTAGCTTGGAGAACAGTTCCTCATTACTGGATTTAGACCTAGAACGTTTTGGGGGATAAAAGGAAACCTCTGGGTCACAAGGAAGGGAGCTTTTGACAGACCTATTGAAGAATTCTACAGAAGAAGCTATTGAAGACCTTGGGAGAAGCTTGGAAACATTGAGGAATTGCAGAGATAGAACTCTGTGTAATCTTTTCTTTTCCTCTCTTAGATTCTCTCTAGGAACATGCTAGTAACAAAAATATTATCAGTTCTGAGTATGCTTGGCTAAATTCTTGTATTGTGGTTGAGCCATGAACCTATGAGAATTCCTCTATGTCTTGATTGGTTTTAATAAGAGGTATTATAATTGCTTTGTTTTATTCTGTTCTTCATTGCTTTATTCTTAATTGGGATTGGCCATTCTGTTAAGAGGTTTAGGGTTAGGATTCACAATAGGGATATTGGGATTCTAGTTTTTGAATTGAGTAAAACAACAATTTATACATTGCCTAGGGATAGGGATGTGTAGTTGCAGCAATTTCAGGATGTGTTGCTTAATGCTTGGTTTAAGAAGGAATCACTAAGGGATTAGGGTTTTTAATTTCACCAAAGGGTTAAATTACTAAGGGATTAGGATTTAGCTACTTATAGGAGAATACATCAACTGAGTAATTAGAAATAATTCGAGTTAATAATCAATCGACGCATAGAAGGAAGGAATCATAGGGGATTGCGCTTAACTACAATCATCTTTCACTACTGCAGTAAAATCCAATTAATATTTGCTTACATTCTTGTTAAATTTCTGTCATTTTATTTACGCTATTTAAATACAACTCAACAAACTCTCTCAAACTCATTATTTTTCTTCCAATTTCTAAGACGTTAAGTTTACGTAAGATTGCATTCAATCCCTGTGGAGACGATACTTTACTTACTCACTTTATTACTTGAAACGAATGGTACACTTGCCGAGTTCGCAACACACACCATATCAAGGATAACAAGAGCTGGATTTTGATGTCCCAAATCCAATTTAATTCAATAAATTCCAGCACTTGTTAGAAGAATTCAATAAAACATTTGTAAATAAGTTGCTACTGCTTTAATCGATTACACTAGCAAAATAATCGATTAAAGCAGTAGCAACTTA